>JBBPKK010000146.1:22933-36414 GCA_038089215.1 Tylopilus vinaceipallidus
TTTTGCTTTTCGTTCCACAGACTCTTCGACAGGTGTACAACTTCATGTTACCAGCATACCTGATCAGTATCTTCTGACTCTGCGACTATCTCCAGAGATCATATTGGAGGGCAGTTATATTATGGTCTTGGTCTGCATGTAGCCTAGGGTCTGTCAACGGCCTGGGACCTGTGGCTCTTTACTTGGATCAAGTATCTATAAGCCACGTAAATTTCTCGAGCTAAGTATACATAGCGTCGATAGGATTCCAAGTTTGCTCATTTACATAATGAAAAAAGTAAAAAAGCGGTTCGATCGGCATCCATTCACCGTATGCTTACACTACCGGTGACTACTTATGCGAGTACCCTTCTTAAAACTTCAGGCTAGACCCGAACCACGACATCAGGAGTACTTAATTCCCCAAATTTAGGTGCTGCGGCTCGCCATCACCAAAATCAGCCACAGCCTCCAGCAGGATGAGCCTTTCAGGTGCCGTTAATAGCGGTTGTTATGTGGAGCCTCAAGTAGATCTTCTTTGTCGTACTGGTGCTTGAAGGCTGAGTCTGGCCCAGGGGCAATTTCAATTCAGGGTTCCGTCCTACTGCGCTCCACTCTGGTTCTTCCTCGAATCTCGATGTCAGGTAGAGCCGACATTGAGCGCATCGCTGGCACCTCCGGACCCTAATACACAATCATCAATGTGAATTGCGTATCGAAAAAGATGGCCGGAAGGACTAAACAGCTTGCATCTTCGAGGTTTGGTATCCCATTTGAATGGGCGTGCATGCGCATCGTTGTTCGCGCAAAAGTGGTAGATGCAATAGAGAAGGATTACATGTCGACGAGCTTGCGAGGCTGGTCAACTTGAATAAGGGGAAGCTTGCTCGTGTACTTCGTCTCCTTGCCAGCAAAGGGTGCTTCACCGAAGGTATATTATCTTTCCTAGTCAAATTAATATCTTATACCATCAATTGAATCTTCAGTCGAACCGAATGTCTTCGCCAACAACCGTCTTTCACTTGTTGCGGCCTCCAGTTCCGCAACAAGCGCTTTATCGCGTAACGGAACGGAGAATGCTTCTCAAGCATCTGTCAGCCGAAAGTTGGACGAACCATGGTTCAACCCCTCCAAAAACGGGATAGTCCCAACCTTGATGACATGTCAGCCAATCAGAGGTCGCAAAAGCTGCTAAAGACTTGCAGAAAACGTTACGTGAAAATACTGCTTAATAGATGAGGTGCAGCCGTTATATGCGAAACCATGACGGATCCAGAGCACAGTCGACTCCCTCTTAACCCATACCCATCTGGAATTGCTGCGGGGGTATGGGTTAAGAGGGAGTATGGGACAAGGCTTCGAGTGGGACCGATGAAAAACGTTTGCATTTGGATGAAAGTAGAGTGATTAGTAATGTTATCTGCCTATTCCTTTGAAGAAAAATAGCTAGTATCCTTCATGTTTCGCATCCCGGATGTGCGTGTCATCCGCCCAAATGAACCTAACATTGGCTCCAACCTGCGTGCAATAGGATCATCAACATTTGACAAGTATCTTCGCAGTACAACTGTAGCTTGGAGGGCCTCAGCGCGTGTTGGAAGTGGCATAATAGGTTCGTCAGATTCATCGTCTCCTTCGCCAGCTGCTGCTGACTCAGTTGCTTCCCGGACCTTTTTGGCTTCCATTACCGCCTCGTATATGTCCTGGTCGCTGGCGTCATATGCATGGTCTGCTTCAATGGCTGGGTTGAGGAGCTTGCCTATCTCCATTTGATTTGAGCGCTGAAGAACACTAGTCCCTTCAAGCTCGTTCAATGCTGATTTGACACCATTCTCTGCAAGCGTGATGGGATCAGACTCGGATTGATTCATGTGGACAAGCGACGAGACTGGGATGGCTGGTTGGATGGGTACAGGGTCAGGCGAGGTTGGGCCGTCATAAAATCAGGATATACATGATATAAAAATATAGATTACTATCCATGGCCATAAAAAAAAACCGTTTTGCAGTAACCAAAAAATTATTATGTAAACTAAACTTAAACATATGGGTTATCGCCATCAAAACAAGTATGGGGTATGGAGTATAGGATAACCATGCGAGATCACTGCAAACCAACTCAGGAAATCCAAAAAAGCTATGGGTTAACTGGGGTATGGGTTAAGAGGGAGTCGACTGTATGCGACAAGTGACGAACCTGGGAAGGCGTCCTTCATGTACGCGATCAGAAAGCACCTGAGGCGCCGTTCATTGAGGTATCATTGAGGCAGTGCAAGCGATAAGTTTACGACGTCGTCGGCGGTCGCTTGCTCTTCGCCTCCTAAAGCTGAACCGATAATGAAGAAACTGTGTGTGTCAGCAGCCTCCGCTATAAGTGGCAAGGCTTCTCGACTCGACTTCTCCGAACACGATTCCAACTCCGGCAATGCTCGCTTCAATACGAAACACGCTCAGGGTACTATGACCAGCCCCTCTTATTCTATCTCATTGGGTTGGTGGTAGCATAAACTCAAAAGGATCCTACTAGTGAGGCATCCAGACATCAGAACTAACTACGTTTGACTCATGCTCCAGCTCACATCCGTTCCATAGCAAATCGGCACCTTACCTGCTCACGCTCTCCACTCCGCGGCCATCGAAGGTACTCACGCCCTAAGGCTACTGTCACTTCGCTAGCAGAACAACTTTGCCAATTGTGTAAACTACACAGCTCCCCCCGTATCTATACAACTACACTGAGTCTATGATATAGCCTTGTGCTCTGTGAACTCGAATGAGCGAAAACGGGGAAAAACTGAGCGAGATAGCTACACGTTGAATGTCACGTCTGGTGTTCACCCGCCGACAAGCACCGCAGCTGGGTTTGAACCTGCTGTGATGGTGCCCCGTTGCGACCTGCGCTGAGACTGAGCAGGCCAACCCCACGTACGGTTCGGCGCTGAGTGGGGCCCGATTATGAATGTAACCCGGATGTGACTATCCGTGACGCCACTGTGACTGGTTAGTAAAGTTGCTGCGCTGACGAAGTGATAGCAGGGCATAATACGGACCCGGATGGTTCCCGTCACTAAGTCCCCAGTGGAATGTGAGTCTAGCCCGTTCTTGGGAATGCACCATCAGAATTCATTCGAGGGGGGCAGAGCGGATGTTATGTGAAGCTTGGGGGGGTTGTCAGACCGAGACTTAAAAGCTGCTGTATCACGAAGGCGAACTTGTGGAATCCCATCGCATTGCCGTCTGGTTCCATTCGACTTCCGCTTCGATGTCAGGCGAAGCCCAGCTTGAAGCGCTCCTTGAGCTCATCACGACATCGGCCCGCCAGGCCATCGCTGAATACAAGAGGGGTGGTAACGATGCTCCTACGGTCCACTCCAAGACATACCACCCCTTCGATCTCGCGATTGATACTGTTGCGTTGAAGAAGGCCGTGAGAGTGCTCGAGGGAGCATGCCAACAGCTATGCGCCTCGTTGGCACCTCCCCAACATACCCTCAGCCATGTGAGTTGTGCATTAGATATATGGAAGGGAGGACTAATCGGTCCTTTCCATCTTCGAAGTTTAGTATTCCCTTTGAATGGACATGCATGCGTGTTGTTGTTCGCGCAAAGGTGGCGGATGCACTGGAAAAGTATCCGGATGGATTGCATGTTGATGAGCTTGCGAAGCGGGTTAACTTGGAAAGGGGCAAGCTCGCTCGTGTAATTCGTCTCCTCGCGACCAAAGGGTGCTTCACCGAAGGTAGACAAGTCATTCCTCCCAGCCTCGCCAGAATCTCATCTCACATCACCAGTCAAACCAAATGTCTTTGCCAACAACCGTCTTTCCTTTTTTACTGCCTCGAGCTTCGACTCGACTGCTTTATCACTTATCGGGACGGAAAATGCTCCCCAAGGTGCAATTGTATTATACGAAACCATGACGAACCCAGAATATGCCAGGAGCGAGAGTCCAGAGAAGGCACCCCTCATCTACGCGCTCCGACAGCAAGGTTACGATGGTAATTTCTTTGATTTCCTCAAGCAGGATGTAAGTTCCTGCCTCATCATTTTCTGTCAGTCTGACCGCCAGATATCTTTGCTAACTTTGTGATCTTTCAGCACGAACAAAGCGAAGTAGGGTGTCTAGCAACTTTCTGAGTGTCTGGCCTTATATGCATGAGTAGAAGTTTCATCGCGCAATGATCGGGGTAAACCAAGTATTTGGTAGTCTCTCCGTTTTGCACCGTGAGTGGCTTATGCTCTCACATCCCTCCCACCTATCAATATCACCATTCTAGACTATCCATGGAATGAGGTAAAAACATTTTGCGATGTCGGAGCCAGCGTTGGAACGGTTTCGCAACCTCTTTCGAGAATGTACCCACACCTGAAAATCATCAATCAAGACTTGCCTGATGTTATTGTTCAGGCAGAGGATGTGAGATTCTTTCTTTATCCGACTGTCACAAAAGCATTACAAGATGACATTACTCCGCATCATAGGCCTGGTCCAAAGTCGCCCCTGATTTGCTGCGGAACAACCAGATTGAATTTGTTCCTCTCAACTTCTTCGAAGGAAGTCCTGTTCCGGGCCAAGATGTTTACTATGTATGTTCTGGACCCCTTCATCTCTAAGCGGGTTTTGTTTGATGTTTGTTTAGCTTCGCAACATCATTCACGACTGGCCTGACGCAGAGGCCACGAAGATCCTGAAGAGCGTCAGAAAGGCCATGGCTCCTCATAGTCGTTTACTGATTCGTACGTCTCCGTTTCCCTGATTGCATGACTAACCTGATTCCTTTCGCTCTAAATAGACGGTCTCGTTTTGATGCCCGCTTGTCCCGATCCCAACGCGAAGTCGGCCGGCTTTGATGTCCCACCCGAACCTTTATTACCCAACTTTGGACACGGGAATAACCTGGTGTATCAAGCGGACATGGTCATGTGGCTTTTCCATAACGCCAAAGAGCGGACATTGGCCCAGCTGATCGAATTGGGGTGCGTTTTTAACTTCACCTTCCTCATAACTTGGCCCTGGATTACTTACGATGGGCTTTGTACAGCTCTGCGGCGGACCTGCAGTTTGAGAAGGTATACGATCTTGCGTGTATGGTGCTGGTCGAGTTCAGGGTGGCTCCCTGATTAAGAGCTCGCCCTGGTGCATTTGGCTTTCTACCCTTGTGGGAGATTGCTCAGACGAGCGCCTACAGTGTGGCTTTGTAATTATGGTGTATTGCTAGAAGGGCATGTACGTTTGGCAATATGGTGAATATTCAGAGTGACCGTCTTTCCTACACGCGTCTCGCGGTACACATTCGCTCCCGCTCGAAATGCATTAGGACGGCGTTCGATCTAAGCATCGGTACCTGGCATAGCGACTAGCTTCCCAGAGATTTTGCGTGTCACGAGCTTATTGTGCGAGCGAGACGGCTAGGATCGATTTGGCACCTTTTTCCTAAGGTTGCAATGAACTAGCCATATCTCGTACGGTGTGCTGTATACCGTCCAACGGACTCCAACAACGAAACTGCGTAACCCCGAGACCAGTCCATTATCATGCAACACCTACCTGACCCGAAGGTACTAGAGACGTTTTGTAGTAGCTGCCTCTTCATATTACTTCTCTGCGTCACCTTCCGAACAACCACTCAGTCTGAGCCTCAGGTCTGAGTCCTCTGGCAAGAAAAGGAAAACGTTCGTGATTCATGAAAGCACGTACAGCACCGTTGTCCACCCTACAACCCGATGGACATCGAGTCAAAAGGGCCCTCACATATCGATGTACCTACCAGGAACAAAGAATACATTAGGTAAAATTATGTAGTCTTCATAATTGCTCAGATATCCTTATCTTCCAAGAATTTCTCGATGGCTGCCCAGAGCTCTTTCGCAAGCTTTTCGCTGCTGCCCACCTCCGCCGGTTTCTGGACCTTGCCTACCGGGAGGAGGTATGCACCTTTGAACTTGCCCGGATTCTGTGCAATGTCGGAGGACGCAGCTGCATATGCGGTCGAGTGGCCACCAACATCGGGGTGGACAAAAAAGGGGTATACAAGGACGTCGATCAGCCATGATATCTTCTTCAACTGGGGCTTGCGCGAAAACGTGTTCACTGCGCCAGGATGGAGTGCTATGACGGTGATGGGCGACCCTTCTGCGCCAAGTTTCCGATGCAACTCGGATGCGTAAAGAAAGTTGGCCAATTTCGAGTAGGCTGCGACAGCGTAAAGCACTCCGATCGTGATCACAGGCAAAACTCACCATAGCGAGCGAATTGTGACGAGACCGCACTCTTAAACCTGTTGTTAAAATCATCGAGGTTGCGGAAACGAGGATTTCCAGGAACAAGCTTGTAAGCTTCCGAAGTAACCTAAAAAATGTGTATACAATGAAAGGTTTTGTGTTGAATGCGACACACCACAACAATACGGACGTCGGAGTCTGGTGTTGCCGCCGTCTGGTTCAAGACAGGTATTAATTCCCGAGTCAGGACGAATGGACTGATCGCACTGTGGATTGAAGTAAGTCGAGCCTGCAGTGACTACAAAATTGCCTTTACGCACTTAACGAGGAAGAGCGTTTCCACGCCTCCAGCGTAATGAACAAGTGAATCCGAGAGAGCAAAAGTTGGAGTGGCATACCATCAGGAGTCAGCTCATATTCTGCCAGAAGGCTAGATAGTGTCAGCCATCGCATCCAAGGCATGGTCATAAATTTCGTACAGTGCAGCATTATGAACTTAACAGTCAAATAGCACATCAACGATCCATGTCGGCCAAGCAACTTATTCTGCGACGACTCACTGAGAACGTCTAAGCGCTTCTCTTTGCTCATAAATTCCTTGGCCATCTTCTTCGCGTTTCGTGGGTCAATGAGGTCCAGTTCCAGCCAAATGACCTCCCCATTTCCGGGACCCAAACCTTCCTGTTTCAATTTCGCGATGGCTTCCTCTGCTCTAGTCTTGCTACGAGCGGCCATGTAGACTTTTGCACCTTTTCGGGCGAGATGCTTTACAGTGGCATAGCCAATGCCGGCACTAGACAGTAGATTAATTAGACGCCATTACCGATTAGTAGTCGGTACTAGTAACATACTTGCCGCCAGTGACAATGATCACTTTACCAGACAGGTCCGGCAAGCCCGTTAGTGGGTTGAACGACTTGAAAAAAAAATCCATCGTGATGGGAAATGGAAAGTCGATTCCACGCATGCGGCCTGCTCCGAGGGAAATTTCCCGCTTGGGCCGACTCGGACAACCGTTGACGCTCCGATCATTGCGGCGACCAAAGTCGCTTGCAAAGTGTCTGCTGCTTGGCACCTCCGAGCAACTCGAAACCTGAAACGCGCTCTTTGTAAGGTTGAAGCTCAGTCCCAAGTCTCGGAGAGAGCACGACTATAGCTGCTCACGGGTTGAACACTGCTTCGTATGCATCCATTTTCTTGCCATGCTGTGGCGTCGCATCGGAGTTCGGTGTATGCATGCAAGATGGAGTCTCAGTCGCGACTCTGTACCCGTTTCCAAGTAACCTCCAATCGGCATTCAATTTTAACCACTGCTCTGCATATAGGACCACTGGTATATGACAGGATCTAACAACAAGGAACACCAGCTACATTACTAAAACCGTGGGTATATCCGCCAAATTACAAAGCCGTTGGAGCAAATACCTACTGAGGGATGCAGATATTTCTGCGGGGCTGCGGCGGGTGGTGAGTAGATAAGATTATACACACATGCAACGTTGTCTGCCAGCGCATGTCCTTTGGCTGGTCACGCGGTCACGTGTACCCTTCCTAGAACGTAGTCCGTAGATGAGTCAGCGAAGCCGGTCACGAGACTACTTCTACCGCCTCAGCTGGTCAGCAGCGCCAGGGGCTCCAAAGCTAGTACCTAGCGCTGCCTTTCCTTCCTTTCTTCGCACGCAGGCACCTGACCTTCCTCTTTCAAGTCAACACCCGTTCTTCTGTGGCCTGCTCGGTGTCCATCCCACCCACGCAGCTCGCATCGACGCGGTTGGCGCAGCGCATTCCGTTCGTACTAGCACGTCGTGCTACCACTCATTACCTGCCGCAAGAGCAGACCGAAATCTGCAGACAAGCTGTTTATGGTGGAGGCATAACTCCGTTATAACTAATGCTGCCGCTGGTAGGCTGATCGATATCATGGCTCACCATCGACAATTAGCAGTCGGAGTTATGCATTTCAATCGAGTTTCCACCCCTAACCATCATACGACTGTGTTGACATAGTTGAGCAAGTTTGCAAGTCGTTCCAACTACTTGGGAAAGACACTCATGGGATGCAAGATCGACACCGAGATCTCACTCATTACTCTAATGACTCAAAAATTTACGACCCCTCGCAGGCTCAAGCAAGCAATCCAATAAGCCATGTGTGTATGCTACGGACATCGTGGTGTCAGCCACAATAAATTATGGAGAATTCATACTTTGAAGAACAGGCATCAAAGTTTTTTCATCAAGACCATCTTCTGAAGTCGATGATTGCAATATCCCCAAATAAGACTGTCCAGGCTTGGGTTACAGTTCGCCGCGCAGATGCACGGAGTGGGGTGCTCTGTAGAGGGCCTGCGTATAGCAGCGGCGAATGCGGGGTCTGTGAGTGGGCCGGGGTGCGATCACCTTGTCGAATAAGCTCGGGATAGAGGTGATAACCACCACAGATGCAGTGAGGAAAACGATTGAAATGATCCCGCTGAAAAGGGGTTAGTTTATCTGGCTCTCGGGAGGAATCGCCCCGTGTTTAACTTCTGTTGGGTCATAATGGAAGTGATCGATCACAGTGGACCGTGAAAACAACGTGAGAGGACAGGAAACGTGAAAGCCAAATTCCCGCGTTAGGAGCAGTCCCTGGCCACGAATCCATGTACGCAATGTATGACAGTTGTCTTACGGTGCTGATCTCCTTTTTCCAGGTGTGACCGACTCAGTCTCATACACGCGCTGATTATCAGCTCCTAAGGGCCTTGGAGCTCTGATTGTTATTGGGACGTACATCAAGTCTCGGGGTCGCTCACAGATGTCTATGAATCGGAAAACGCCTTGGGTGTCACGCTTTCACGGTCCAAGTACGTGATGACTGCGACAAGCTTGTAGAGCGCGGTTAACAGCCTCTACCCGAATGTATGTAACCATGTCCATATGCCACACCCACTTGACGCGCACGGAGGGGTGGTGTGGGGTTATCGTCAGCGGTGGTTGCTTGATTCGCTTGGCGAGCGTTCCTTATTCTGATCACCAATAATCTACGATGCATCAGCAGGACCAGTAACAAACGTTGAAATGTATAGCTTACCACTGCCACATGAGTCTTTGGATTAGTGGGTAAACTCCGGAATTACCACTTTGGGGAGATTTACATAGAGGATATACCATAACATCACCCTTCTCGAGGCTGCATGGATGGCGGCCGAGGAAAAAACAGCGGTAAACGAGACAACAGCAAAGAATTGACACAGAATGGCACTTTAGTTATGTCATAGGTTCGACCAAATTGGAATAATATACAGCATGACAATTTTGAAGAGAAGCTTCATTGTGATGGATTGCAAACGTATGGAACCGCGTGAGAGTAGATTCTTCAAAGGGTGTAAAAGCGCGTACCGGCATCTCAACGTCTAGCCTGGAGTGTGTGAGAGGGAATTACGATTATCCTTGGCCGGAGAGTGATCTCCGAGTCCGTTGGAATAAAAGTTATGGTCCGCACTGTAGGGCAATTCCTTTGGTCAGAACAACATCAAGGAAGCAGTTAGTACGTGCCGGCCTGTTGAAATGCACGGTGTAAATACGATCGTGTGTATCATAACACGGAAATTGCGTGATTCTGATGCATCACGAAATGACAGGAAGTTCATTGACATGGTTGGGTGGCACACCCAAACCCAAGGGCAGATCAAGTGCATAATTCAACCCTGACGTGCTCGTGGTGAGGGATTAAAAGCCAATCGCCCTAGCAGGATGCATGTAGAATCCGCCTAATGAATCCAATAGCACCACAAAAACGTCAGGCCAATAATAACCAATGCGTTGCAATGCATAGCGAGCTCGTCTGAAGGCTGGAGTACAATATGTTACATATCGGTTGCCGGTTTCATGAATTCAAGCGGGCGAAGAGTAATCGACCACTGCGCAGTGCAAAGGAATGAGGCATTTTAATTTTTGATGATGACCAGAGGTAACTAATTAAATCCCGACCCATTCGCGGAAAAGTTTATTTGCAAATGCATTGGAACTTGTAAATCAATTCACGGTATCAAAAAAAAAAAAAAACAAAGTCTGTCATGCAACAAATCGTTTTTTCATCAATGACATGTCGTCACTCGGTGACCCACTCAAACCGTCAAAAAGCAAATTTCGTCATCAAGGGTTGTTCCCATTCATGGTAAAATGCCACGAGGTGCCATCATACCGCTATCGTTTACTGATACTCCACGTTGAGTACTAATCCCAGATTATCAGCCATATCATCACAATTCCCAAGCAAGCAACTCACTAATATCTGCAGATACAACAGAGCTGTCAGGAACGAACTGGTATGTGACACCAGTGCTAGGGTCCGTGGCAAGCAGGTATTGGCCGAAGTATTGCGGGATCTGATCCTCGGTCACGCCACTCTGTTGGAGGGCCTGAATCATGCTTTCCGCTGTGGCGGAGAGATTACAATAAGCATCCCAAACAAACAAAGTGGACAGAGGCCACATACCCACGACCACTAGGACATGATTGCCTTCATAATCATCTGTCGAACGACTAGAGACACCACTGTTAGAAGTGAGGGAGGTAATAACCAGGTCGTATTCCTCGGTGCGCTTGGAGAGTTCATCGGCATCGCGCTTAATCGAGACAGCAATGCCTACAAGCGCCTGGAGGATATAGCCACTCTGGAAATCCCGTTTACCGAGATTGTTTCCATCCGTGACTGATTCCAAGTCTCTGAGGGCGACCACAACACTCGGGGCACCGCTGATCGTGAAACGGATATTAAGTAGACGTTTGGACAATGCTGTTGTGAATGGCGAGCAGCGCAAGGTGAGTGCAAGCATTTACTAGTGGAATACACCTCACCCCTTTCCAAAGGTGTGGCAATGGAGCTTGTAAAAAGAAGAGCGAGAAGAGCGAAAAGAGAGAAGAATTGCATCTTCACAAACGTCTGGTCAAGAGTGTGCGAGTGTGAATGAACACCACTGAGTTTGCAGCGTGCATTCCTCGTCCTTATATATTGTTCTGTAGAGAAATTAATCAAGCATCGAATCATTGATCCTAAAGGTGACGGGACGAGTCCTAATTTTGGAGTGGGTTCATGGAACACAACATGCCAAGCGTGTATTATACACGCCAACGGCTGATTGATGTAATGGTAAATTTATCATGTCTTATCAAGGGCATTTCTGCGGGTTTATACAGGAGCCCTTATGCTACAGATGGTGAGAAGACCCATCGAACTAGGGTTCTTTTAAGGTGATACCTCATCTCAACAGAAACTAGCCGACCCAATAGACCTTGATTAGTTGCTCATCGTGATTTGGTGGTAATCCATGCCTCTTATTCTGCTTGACGTAGGCTGAGTTGGTGAGCAGTGATTCGTTTTTGGCAATAGGGCTGATGGAAAGAAGGTTCAATCAAAGCCACCGCGAGGTACACCAAAGAAACCAAACACCTGTTAGGAATTCACCCTAGTAAGTCCTGTCAATCTCTAGTGATCACCGTATGAACTTGTGGGCCACGAAACCCTGAGGAAAGATGATGGCGGATAGGGAAGATGTCACGAAATTTACCACAAAGTTACCAGGGTCATGGTCATCTGATCACACCATCGGTGGAAATGACGGTCTTCCTGCTTCTCTTGGTCTCAGGCCGACAGAGGATGAATATCACCTTATGCTTCAAGGGTCCCAGCTGCGTTTCGTTGATACACCAATCCACTTACGATAGTGCGGTCCGGTCAGAAGACTATGCTTCAGTTCTGTGATCGCAATTGGCAAGAATACTACATACAAGATTGGGCATAGGACAAATTTTCGTCCCGTTGCGTCTGAAACTCATTAATGCTTCTGAGTCCGACTGAGACTGAAATCGTTCGTGTGTCACATTGGCACATTTGGCACAACCACGCCCCCTACGCCTTCAACATCGAGTCGAGCGGCGAGAACATCGAATAGCTGATAACTCGATAGGTCAGGAACTTAGTAACTTGGCTGCCGCGGGTCTAATTTTTACATGTCAACGACGTATCCACGTTGTACGCCGCCGATGGCGCTGGTGGGGACGTCATACATCATTTCGGCCCTTGTGCTAGCCCATGGGCACCCTGAGACGTTGCAAACTCGGCAAGACGGGCGACCTTCCACCGACAGAACTTTCCACCACCTCAGGCTCTACCGTGCGAGCGTTGTCACACAAACTGCCAATGCCATGAGTCTTACGCGACACCCACCTTTCTCAAGTGCATGCCCTTCCACTGAAGTTCGTCGCTTGCAAATGCACTCTAGGTAGGTCATCGTAATTCATGAAAACGTGCTCATTATCAGACTGCATGGAACAGAATCACGACACGAATGGAGTGTATTCGTCAAGCCTCCAATACCTTGCAACTTGGTGGTGATTGATCAATTTGGGTTGCATGCATGCGAGTCAAGCAGTGACAACGTCTACCAAAGGAACGGCCCTTCATACGTCACGATAGCCGCCGGAGCTGAGCCGCTCAGTGTGAGCCGACACTCTGGAGAGACATCTTTGATCAGAACAGTCAAGCCATTAAAACTACAACGTTTGTCACCAAGAAAAAAAATGCTTGAATCCGGGCCTTTATTAGGAAGTCTTCCGAACACGTTTGCTGATCTGTTATGATCGTAGTACAAATGGGCCACTACTTACAAGGTCATGATCACCTGAGCCGATCATGCCACGATTTGGTAGAGACGACAGCCTTGCCACTTGTCTTAACGTCAAGGCGGGACTCAGTGGTGAGTATTTCCCGAGCTTGAAATTCGCTACCAGGTGCGTTCGTGGATAAGTAAATTCATCGATGATAGTGCGGCCACGTTCAGAATTCCGTGCTTCACCCCTGTACGCGTAACCAGCGATAATTCCGAGGGCTTACCGAGCCCAGCTTTGCAACTGTCAGATCCAGGCGGTCACGGTAACTTGTTTTGCCGATTCGAATCTAGTTCGCGTCGCACTGCCACCACACGACAGGTTGAAGTGTACGGCAAGAATGTCCTCGTCCTCTTCACTGTCAGCCGGACGGCGGTGGCAACCTCTATTATTGTATATACACTAGAATGAAAACGTGGATAGACCAGGAGCTAATCCGGCCACTGTGGCATTGTGCGGGCATCGTTTACCAGAGTCCATGACGCACCCCGCGGGGTTACAGTAACACCTATGGCGGCGAGAAGCCACCGCATTCTATCAAGTGACGACTACTCGTCTTTCCCCGAACTCGGACTTGCGTGCGCGCGTCGTCGCCACCCTGAAACATCGCATGCCTGGTAAATGAACGC
>JBBPKK010000146.1:36512-46763 GCA_038089215.1 Tylopilus vinaceipallidus
TAATGGATGTTCTCTCGGGTCATATTGAATCCTGTATTACATTGTTCCGGAACCACAAGGGCTGAGAATACCAATCAGTGGAACATTCGGTTAGGGTGCTGATCCTAGCCGATTCAGACCAAACGAGCGACGGTTATCAAGTACACTGTATAGTGACCTGTACTTCCTGATTTTAGTTCGACCTTGGATGCATCAGCCAAGAGAAGCTGCTCAGCAACTGTTCGTTCCGGGTGATACAGCGATGACGGAAGTGTCCACAAATTGGTGTATTGGCAGAGTGAACGAAAGAAGTTAAACCTCCGTCCGAAAGTCACCTCGAAAGATCCCGCGGACCTTTTGGGCATAATATGTATATGCTTTGAATCAATGAGGAAGTGCAAGACTTTGAGACGAAGTAGCAACTCACAGAGGTGTCGGGATCTGAAACCCTTTTTGGAGTTCAAACCCGTTCAACCGCTTGATCTGTACTTTGCAGCATAGTACTGTTGACAACGCAATGTTCGGACGAAGATACTAGCCACTGCCGCGCATTGTCGAGCCACAGTGATCAGTAGCAGCTTGTTGTGTTCAGCATGACGCAAATGAGAAGCCGACTGCCGAAGTGGCAGCGGCGATCAAATTTTACATGCCACCAGTGACGTATGCGTTGATCGAGATGCTACACCGTGTCCGCCTTTCAGTCTCATGCCGTTCCCAAACTTGCGCGTGCGAGCGGATACTAGCGCCTTGAAACGTTCCGTATTGGCCAGGCGGACGCTGACCACTAGCGCAGATCACCCACAGGGACCCACAGACCCCGAGCAACTCGCAGGAACCGCCCCCGCACACCGCCTGTACGCTTTCCTCCATACCCTCCAGCCTCCCAGCGCATACCCCTCAAAATATACCACCCCCATACAACGCAAGCTTCTGGTCGCTCTCGCACCCTGGGGCGGTGCGATCAACTTTGCCTGGTCTGCGTCGCAACCCGCGCACGTGCTTACTCAGGTCGAAGAGGATGGCCAGACGTATCGTCTGACAGCCTTTTCAAGCGCCCGAGGAAAATTAGAGATCGAGGGGGTGTCGCTTGCGAACGTGGAAGACATCGGGAAGGCGTTGCAAGCGCACGCCGAGCCTGGTACCTCCGACTCGGACACACCAGCAGTATCACCCTCAGAGGATATCCATGTTTACGTATGCACGCACGGCGCACGGGACTGCCGATGCGGCGACACAGGTGGAGCCGTCGCCCGCGCCATCCGCGCCGAGTTGGAGGGACGTCAACGTGCCCATGAGTCCGATCCGAGCACGCGGATCAGACTTGCAGAAGTCGCGCACGTGGGTGGGCACAAGTGAGTTGATGTCACTAACCAAATAACCACATCCGAGCACGGGGCTCTCGTGTTCGTGTTGGCGACCTGGGACTTTGCTTATGTGCTCCATAGATACGCCGCAAATGTCTTGGTCTATCCTCATGGTGAATGGTGCGTTCCAGCTCCTGGTTACCTTTCCAGACAATTCATGTGTCAACCGTGCTCGGAAGGCTTGGCAATGTGATGCCAGAACATGTGCCGGAACTCATAGATGCTATACTGGCACGACAAGTAAGGCCCGTGCATGCCGAAGAGATGCCTCTGTGTGCATCCCACTGGAGGGGGCGCATGGGATTGAGCAAAGATGAACAGATACAGCTCTTCCAGCGCTTTTCAAATAAACATTGATGCATTGCGCTATTTTATTGGGACACAATCGAATAGATCAATGGAGTCTGATTTAGGTTTGGTCTTGGTTGAGCCAAACAAAGGCCGACCTAGTCGGCACCACGGTGTTCACCGCAACCTCCTCTAAGTTTGCACCTCCTTCGGTTCTCTTAAACACCTTGACGCCAGCGCTTCCTGCAACACCTGCAGCAACGATGTACGCCTCACCACCGAAGCCTGCTTGCTCGCCGGACATCATCCCACGGACCTGATTAAGACCCGTATACACTTGGTTGCGCAAAACGAGTTGGTTGTTGACGTTCTCGAATATCGCAATGGTATCTCCACGAGGATCTTGCACAGTACCAATATTGCGATTCGATGCATATATGTAAGCAGTCGGATATGCTGCAGTCGGCTCGGGGATGAGAACCTCGGCCGCAGCGAACACTGAGCCTGAAGGTGGATCGGGAGGAATGATGGACACGTTGGAGAGGAACTGAGAAGTGCCATTTGGATACGAGGGGACCTCCTGGAGGGTCAATGTGCTTGCTAACTCGTGGAGGGTATACAGCAAGTTGTCTAGAAACGTTCAACAAAAATCACGGGGAAAACCAGAGGAAGGGACGACATACCTCTGATACGGATATGGCGAGGTCCACTGCCAATGGGATGCTGGATAAAACCGTGGACACCAAAATCACTAGGGTTGGCGCTCTCCTGGCCAAGTCGCCAGATCTTGTCGTCACCCTATGAGTGGTTGGGACATTTGCATTTGACTCCTCATGTGACTGAAACGCTAGCTGACCTTGTCTGGAATGAAAAGTTCGCTTCCATACTGGTAAACCATGTGAGGTTCCGAGGCACCTTGGGTGCCAGTAGTGGGAATGGGGAATGCCCAGATGTTCGACTTGTTCACGAAATGCAAGTAGTCGTCCTCTGTCGGGATGATACGTGCCGTGCCGGAGCCATACTGTGGCAATGATCAGCAAGTGGCCATATGCGACGGTGGGTCAAGGACGCGTACGTTAGGCACACCAACTTGACCTGCAGACAAGCCAACGCAATAAGCGGGAACGGTTCCCCCGGTGCTAGTTGTATCCACCAGGATCACATTGCCCCCAGGTCCGACGATGAAAGACTGCAAGGTTCCGTCCGAGGTGTATATCTCGTTGGTCCCACTGGATGCATGCATTTAGATCACAGACGCGCGGAGGACATGATGAATACGGACTACAAGATGCTCTTGTTCGTGGGGTGAGAGTTGATCCATGACACATTGGGCCGCGTCGCGTACTGGTTGAGGTAGGTCAACGTATTGTCCTCGGTGTTGAACAGATACGAGACGATGAAGGCGGTGTAGCCACCGGCGAGAATCGTGAAATTGACCATCGTGGACGGTCGCTACACGTTCAGAACCACTGGCAGGGAAAGGGGGAGACTTGTTTGACTCCGACGCTCAACCGCAGGGTCTTTTCATTCTTGCAGCTTGAGGGGTGGCGAACAACTTATACCTAAATGGGGCCAATGGTCATGACACATTCAAACAGAATGTGCGTACTTAGTAGTCGGTATACACAGATATTCAATACCAGCCGACATCATCATGTGGTGTCGCATAGACAAACGGTGCCATTTTTCTGCAGGGCCAAGGCCACCAGCCTTTTGTTGGCACGAAGTACAGAGGTGCCAACCACCACCAAAAGCGGCGGCGGTAATGATTTGTCAGCGTTTCGCTCACTTGCAACTCCGCTATACGATCCAAGATAAACTGCGGCATTACCGTGGCTTCAAGCGGTCACGGTATAGAAATTTTGAATACCCAATCTGACATGACCCTTGTGCGGTGAGCCCTGCTGATACTTGGGAAGCGCCGGCAGAAACCTTGCCTGCCGTAGGTTTGTATCCCGTTAGCACCGTATTGAAAGTTATCCGCTCAGTCAAGATTGTGGCCATTGAGACAGTGACAGCTATGCAAACGCACACTTCTACAACTCATACCTAGGATCCGAAACAATATATCCACCGCTCTAGAACTACTTGAATGATCGGTTGAGTTCACAGGAGCATACCCAATTCCACAGCGGGAAACCAGGGAAAGGGTTTACGAACGATAGCAACCATACAATACTTGTGCGTTTGCCAACCAATCGAAGCTCACGAATCGTAGCCAAAAGTAACGAGAAAATATTACGTTGCTTGCCTGCTGTGAGGGTCAGTTACGGTTTGACCGTCGAGGCGAGTTCGATGGGGAAGTTTGAAAGCCGAAGAGGAAGAGAGGAGATAGGCGAGTCGCGGGGGTGAGGACGGTTTATCGGACGCAGAGGGCGAGAACGGGGATCTATTCGATGATTCTCTGACCAGTACGGCGAGTCTCTTATACTACAATTTGAGTGGCTCAGAAGAAAGGAAAGAAAGGAAGTGGAGCAAAGACGTAGTACAAAGAACTGGTATGATGTCATGGGTGGGGAGTAGCAACCGTAAAGTATCGTAGTGATGAAGAAAGAAAGAGGAAATAGTTACGAACTGAAGCGATCTGTGCGCGTTTGGAAAGGCGCGCCGCCTTACACGTTCCCGATGTACCTGCGTACATATCACAACCTTGCTCCTCCCTTTCTCCTCAGCCAGCGTGAGTGTCGGAAGTACACGGACGCAAGTTTTTGAAGCCGAAAATAACTATTATTACGAAATAAGAGCTCGTCCACAATCACTCTTTACATGTGCCAGTGGGTGTCATTCGACCTCGTCTATCGACGGTTTGCTTCATTAGACAGGCTGGTCACCAGACTAGTCGCCTCGGTTCCTGAACGGTCTTGCGAGCCCCATCTACTATCTCCAGATTGGCCACTGCACCGACACCATAGTAGTGAATGAAGCCACGTGCCACGGAGTAGTGAATACAAATATCCAGTGCCAACTTTCGACAGGATTTTCAATCATGTGCGCAGAGTGCCTCGAGGAATACGCGCGGTGGTGAGTCTGCACTCAGGGTCCTCTAGGACATCCATTCATCATACGTTACTTCCTGTCGGAAGCCGATCGTCTCAGCACTAAGCCCGCGCACCAAATTCTCGTATCATAGGTCGTGAACAACCATTTACTGTACGAAACTTAACTCGAGAAATTTACCGCACTGCGGGGCGTAAGGCGCGCGCACGACCGCTGACCCAACTGACTACCATTTTCGGGTGGGAAAACAGTGCAGGATTCTAAATGCGCTTAATCAATGTTCGCAATCGGGAGAAGCGAGTACCATGTGGGTAATCCGATGGCATCTCGTACGGTTCCGAGGTGGTGCAGCAACGATGTTTGGACATTTACGGTGGGTAATGCACGACCTCCCCGTGTGCCATGTATAGTTTTCTGGAGTGCGTTCCTCACTTAAATTGCGATAGATTCATGCATAGAACGTAGAGCGGTTTTCCTTTCCCCCCGCCCAAGTTGACTTCTCTGAAGGCTGCCAGTGGACCTCGGTCCCATTAGTGCGTGTTCGGATGGTAAATCCAATCCCTCCCGTGCTTACGAGGTCATACGCAGCGTGGTGTCGCCATGGAAAATGTTGGTTCTGCCGTAGATACGACTTTGCAGATTTTCGAAGAATACACGGCCACGCCCGTGACGCTCCAGGTCGGTGTAAATGCTGCAGACATCGCCTTGCAGCCTACGTTTCAGCGGCCCGAGGGCGTGTACCATGAATTCGACATGTCATCCGGGGCTGTTGATCAAGATACGGTTATCACCATGCCAGTTATTTCAGTATGTTACCTGTGTTCTGGGCTTGTACACTCGGTGGCTGAGATACGCTCTGCTCAGGACCCCGTCCCCAACGCGACGGAGACCTGTATTCACGGTGTTTATTCCCGAGTAAGCACAATATGCACATGCATGGTCACTATATCACCCGCCGTAAATGATTGGTGGGTGATACAACGTCAGGAAACTGCCCAGCCGCCTGCTGGAGCCCATCCGACTGTGGCCACGCCGCCGACCGCACATTCATGTTCACAGACCGCTGTTTGCCAGTGGACCAGTGAGGGCGGCCCTGGAATTTGCGGTGCTTGGATTACGTGCCAGGACATTCCGAGGCATCTCCGCAATGAACATCGGATCAAGAACTTGGCGCGGGCCGTTCCGGTTCGATGTAGGTGGGATGGATGTCAGAAAATGGTCAGACGCAGCAACCTGGCTCGGCATAATCGCGAGTGTCACCTAGGTCATCATAGAGAAGAACAGCATAGTACATGACGTCGAGGCAAGTCAAGATGACCACGTAGTTGAGGCGATAGCAGACAATCCCTAGTATTTGATGCAAATTTCCACGACGATCATCATGCTTTTTGTACAAGGACCACCTGCTATTTCTGAATTACATGTCATGTTTCATTCGAGTCGTCACAAGCGGTCCAGTGTAGCTAGCTTAGTGTTGATGAGCGCCAATGGTAGTAAATATTTGGCACATTGCGGTGCACAAGGGATGGTGGCCTCTGTAGCTGTGAGCACCGCGCATAGCGAATCACTTAAAATGGCAGGTGGTGATGGAGTTTAAGCATCTTATGTGTGAGGGGACCCACAAACATACGTCAGGCATTCCAAAGCCCTGGCCATCTCGACGATAGCGAGACATGGAGCACCCGACGATCTGCCTGTGACCGGCTGGTTCACATATTGCCACCGACGGTCGGCATTGTCGACAGTCCCTGCATTGCACAGAGGGGAGCATGGGTTCGCGGAGTGATGCTCTCAATGCGCGAGTGAGAAAGAGATCATCGACTGATTTGGAAAGCTCAAAAGATAAGCATCCCACCTGAAGATTCGTTGTGGGCTTTCGGCTTAAAAAGCAACGCTCATGCGGGCACAGTGGAACACGGAAGACAGAGAATGATAAAAAACCTGATAGTTAGGACGGAATGATGGGCCATGGGTGCGATATATGATTTAAAACGATATCACCTCTGAATCGGGCTTGGAGTCACGCATGCCGTCAGAGGGCAGTCCTAGTAAAAGTGAGGTCTCACAATCCGGATGCCGCATCATTACTAACCCTGTTCATGATTTACCAGTGCTTTCGGCGCGGTTTGATGGCAGAGTTGGTCGAAGAAGCGGACGGCCAAGTCAAGGGATCACCAGAAACTGTTACAAATATCATATGTTGCATCAGGATACGATCTAACGATGCCTGTCCAACGCTGCTCGCTCACGTCGATTTAGAGGGGAATCATGTCTTTGGTCGTAGATGCATTTCGTCGACGACGATCTTGACGATGTCCTTCCACTCGGTCATGGCCCCTAGCCCTGTCCAGCATCCAGGCGAGGTGTATCAAGGGCATCGATGAGCGACGTACCGACACCCTCGCATGCGAGCCCTTTTCCGATTGGCCCGATGATGACTTCGCGCACGACACGGAGGTGTTCCGCCGTGAGGGGGTGCTCGTACATGAGTGTGTTCATCGCGGGGAAGACATACGTCGGCGTCGTCGGTACGAGCGCACGGAGCAAGGGCGGTCTACCGCCGTCTGGTACCGAGTGGGTGAGTGAACAGGCGCCAGGCGGGACCGAGGCGGAGACGCACGACGAGGTTGTCACATAGCCCAGTGACGATCTTCGCGAGGGTGTTGGCAGAGCAGGGTGCGACGAGGACAAGGTCGGGCCAGCGCCGGAGTTCGATGTGGAGGATCGGGTCTCCGATCGTGTACGTCCCCTGTGGGAATGAGCGGGCGTGGTCGGAGGCAAAAGGGCGTACCAACCACTCGTCGTCGTCGGTTCAGACGCGCGCACCGACGCGTTCAACGTTCGCGGGGCCGAAGAAGGCGAGGGACTGTGTTATCGAGACGACCTCGACCTTGACGTTGGTGTACTAGGAGAGCGTGCGCAACACTGGAGGGGAAAGGGGGGATACTGACCGTGATCAGTTCTCGTACGATGAGGGGCGCTTTGATGGCTGCGACGCTGCCGGTGGTGAGGAGCAAGACATGGGTGTGGTCGCGTGCGCGCTCGCGCTCATGTGAACAGCTATGCATGACAAGGTGTTCCTAGTATAGTACAGTTATCCCTCCAAAATGCCCATCTCTCGCCACTTGTCCCATAACCGACCGATGCCGACAGGGGCGCTGGTGGCACGCTTAACGTCCTTGATGTCCAACAATTTGTACTTCCAACCAGACGCCAAAAAGTGGGCAAAGAGCGAATTAAAGTGGGGCTCGGAACGCAGGTGGAGTATTTGCTAGTAGTGAGCGTGGTATGCGTGGGCAAAGACGCGCAAGAGTTGACGGTAGATGTTCTTGATGGTTGATGAAAGGACTGGGGAAAGCTATGACCTCAGCAGGCTGGCTTCCACATACGAGTTCTCTCCTAATCTGGATGCTTGTGGCGCGGCACTTGACAACCTTTCATGTGACCTAGGGGAGGAAGAGGGGTTCCTTGGGGAGCACCTAACATGTTGGTGTGTTGGGTGCGAAGTGAAAGACCGAAATGAAGGGAATGGGTGCATTGCGGATTAGTAACCTAGTATTACAGCTGTCGAGCCACGTTAAGCTGGATGTAGGAGTGCGATAACACACGCTGTGTTCAATGCGAACCTGTGTGAGCCTGAGAAAAGCCCCTGGCATTACGTATTGGAGAAAAATCCGGCAACTTGAACGCGACATGGGCGAGGCCCTATGTCTACATACGAGATGCTGCTGCCCGCCCGCGCAACTTGAATGTGTCATGTCATTTTTTTTATTGTCTTGTTTCCCTAGTTTCATCTTGAACGGCCCCGCAGTGGAGCTTCCAAAGCAGGTAACCGCAAGGCAGTAACTGAAGCGCCTGGATCTCGGACATTATAGCACGGGTTAACCACAGGCAAGTGATTGACCAAAGTGTCATTGTACAGTATGGCAAATTGCCTCCTAAATTTGTTCGACGAGCACTGAGTGAGCTCTTACAAGAAACTAATGCCCAGCTGTTCCCCGCTCCGAGTCATTGGTGCATCGCGGATACTATGCATAGCACTATGCAAGCACGTGCAAAGGTCAGCGTCAGTGGGCTGTTGTCACATTGGTGAAATAGCTAAAATGAAAAGAGGTCATCCGTCGGAGGCACGGTCGCCCCCGCTGGCGCCGTCATCAAGAGCATCACGTGTAATCACTGATGCTGAGCGGTAATCAAAGTTTGAGCTCGAACTTTGAATGCCCTTGCCGAATCGCGATCTCTCCCCTGTTCGCTCGCGGGATAGGCGGTGTACATTGATTAATTACATAGCAGTATAGAGATGGGTTGGCACACATATGGTATCCCTGACGTGCAGCGCTATTCCTGACTGGCTTATGCTGAATGTGTTCAATGGCCCAGACATGGCTTGCACCTCGGACTCGCCCTTAGGACAGTTTACATGCCTACCCGAAACGAAGGCGCGGGCCGCTGAGGGTCCGCAGGGCTCCCATGTCTTCCGAGTTCCCCAGCTTTCTTAATGCAGGGCCAATGGAGGCGCGGGCCGGACCCGGTCTAGTACTGGCAGCAGGCGTCGGGCAGTGCCGAATTCGACCCTAGCCTAACCACTTTTCCAACTTTGCGATTGTGCATACAGCAATAATGTTTCATCAGAGAGCAATACACAACCTCCCCGTGTGCCATGTACAGTTTTCTGGAGTGCGTTCCTCGCTTAAATTGCGATGGGTTCATGCATAGAACGCAGAGTGGTTTTTCTTTCCCCCCGCCCAAGTTGACTTGGACGACCGAACCCTGAACTCGACGCACATGACTGACGAGTATCCCTCTGAAGACTGGCGGTGGACCTCGGTCCCATTAGTGCGTGTTCGGATGGTAATCCAATCCCTCCCGTGCTTACGAGGTCATACGCAGCGTGGTGTCGTCATGGAAAATGTTGGCTCTGCTGTAGATACGATGTTGCAGATTTTCGAAGAATACACGGCCACGCCCCTGACGTTCCAGGTCGCCCAGCCTACGTTTCAGCAGCCCGAGGGCATGTACCATGAATTCGACATGTCATCCGGGGCTGTTGATCAAGACACGGTTATCACCGTGCCAGTTATTTCAGTATGTTACCTGTGTCCTGGGCTTGTACGCTTGATGGCTGAGATGCGCTCTGCTCAGGACCACCTCCCCAACATGACGAAGACCTGTATTCACGGTGTTTATTCCCGAGTAAGCATATTATGCACATGCGTGGTCACTATATCACCCACTGTAAATGCTTGATAGGCGACACAGCGTCAGGAAACTGCCCAGCCGCCTGCTGGAGCTCATCCGACTGTGGCCATGCTACCAACCGCACACTCATGTTCAGAGACCGCTGTTTGCCAGTGGACCAGTGAGAGCGGCCCTGGAATTTGCGGCGCTCGGATTACGTGCCAGGACATCCCGAGGCATCTCCGCAACGAACATCGGATCAAGAACTTGGCACGAGACGTTCTGGTTCAATGCGGCTGGAATGGATGTCGAAAATTAGTCACACGCAACAACTTGGTTCGGCATAATCGCGAATGTCACCTAGGTCATCATAGGGACGAGTCGCGCACTTCCTAACATCAAGGCAAGTCAAGATGGCCGCGTAGTTGAGGCGACGGCCGACAAT
>JBBPKK010000147.1:0-12362 GCA_038089215.1 Tylopilus vinaceipallidus
GGGGGGCGGGGGGGGACGGGGTGGTGGAGGAGGACGGGCGGGGGGGGGGGGGGGGCGGGGGGGGGGGGGGGGGGGGGGGGGGGGCGTTGGGGGTGGTGGTGCTCGCGGTGGAGGCGGCACTGCCGGTGCGCGAGCGCGTCGTGTCCGGGGCGGGGGGCGACGGCTGGGGCGAGGGGCCGCTCCGGCCGCGCGGGTGGGGGGGGGCGCCGTTGGGGTGGGCGGGCTGGCCCTGTATGCTGGGGGTGCGCTGCCGGCTGTTGCCGGAGCCGTTGCCATGGTTGGAGTTGCTCGAGTTGACGGAGGTGGAGGACGCGGAGGCCTCGCCCCTGGCGTAGGGGGGCTGGAAGGAGGGCTGGGCGCGCCAGTCGGTGTCCTGGGACTGGGTGCGGACAGCGAGGGGGTTCGGGGGGCGGCGATAAGGATGGAAGCCGTCGTAGGGCTGCTGTGATCGGGGGGTGTCCGCGGAGGCGGTGCGATGGGTGTAGCCCGGGGCGTGATGCTGCTGCTGATGCGGGGGCGGGGTGCCGCTGGGGAAGTGGGTGAAGAGCTGGCTGGGGTTGAAGTACTCTGCGGGGGAGGCGGGGGCAGAGGCGGAGGCGGCGCGCTGGGGGGAGCCCATCTGGGCCTGGGCGTTGAACATCATCTGCTGGTAGGCCCACTGTGCGAGCTGGGCGTTGGCGGGGTCAAAGTACGGGTTTTGGGGGTGGATGGGGTAGGGCTGCGGCTGGTTTTGGTAGAAGGCGGGGTAGAAGGGCTGGGGCGTCCACGCGGGCTGGGACGGCTGGACGGGGTAGGGATACGGCTGGGGGGGCTGCTGCTGCTGCGGCTGCTGGGGGGCGTCGTTGGGGGGGGACGTGCGCGGGCGGGTGCTGGCGTTGGCGTCCATGGTGGGATGCCAGTCGGACGGGGCGAGCACGGCCATGAACAGCAGAGCAAAAAAAGACAGCGGGGGCGACGACGAGCCGGCCGTGTGGAGGCCTCTGCTGGGCCTCGCTCGCCCAGCTGCTGCCAGCCACCAAGTACAAACAGTCCACAACACCCCGTCGCCGTCCACCCCGTCCGCTACAGACCCGCTACATACGTCCCCGCGATCGTCCCCGCCAGCCCCGCCATCTGCGCCCCGTCCACCACCATCGCCCGCCCGCACACCTCCAGCCCCACCGTCCCACCCCCCTCCGCGTACCCGTACGTGGCCGTCTGCGTCGCGTGCTGCTCGGTTCCGAGTCAGCTCCGTCCCGCCGTGACGACACCCTTACCGCCATGATCTCGTCGTCTTCCGGATGGAACCCGCACACGCCGTCCGTGCTTCTCGCCCCCGGCCGCTGCCGCTTTGAGTGCCGCTCCCCCTCCACCGCCGCCGGCAGACGGTATGCGCGCGACACGAACAGCAGATGCGTGAACCGGTACCCCTCGCCCTGCAGACCGTGTCACCGTCCGTCGCCGACGTCAGAACCAGCACGCACCGCCGCCTCCATCTCCTCCACGAGCATCCGGTACATCGGCCCCATCACCTGCACGGGCATGTTCACCAGCCGCTCGCTCAGCACGAGCCCGACGCGCGCTTCCGGCTGGTCGTGCAGCAGCGACGCGAGCGCGCCGTGGAACCCCTCGTCCGCGCGCGTCTGCGCGAGCACGTACTCGAGCACGCGTCGCACGCCCGGCCGATCCTGCGTGCGCCCTCAGCGCGCGCGTGCGTGAGCGGACACGGACGTACGTGACAGCCAACCACGGTCAGGATCGCATACGGATCCGCGTCCGCGTCCTCGTCCATCTTGATCGTGCTCCCGACGCCGCTCTCCTCGGCCGCCGCGAGCACCAGATCCGTGAGCGCGCCCGTCTCCACCCGCGCCGCGTCCGGCCCAAAGAGCTGGATGAGCAGCCGGTGCACGGCGTGGTAGTCGTTGGCCGCGTCGACGCTGTAGTAGTCAAAGTGGACATCGACGAGCTCCGGCTGCGTCCGCGTCGGTGACCGTGCATGCGCGTGCAAAAGGGGGGCGTACTTGTTCGCCGTCGTCGTCGCTGTCCGTCTGCTTGCGTTTCGACATCGTCGTTGCTTGTCACTCGACTTGGCTTACCTAATGTGAATGCCTACTGTTTCTGGTCGATAACACCATCCTTGTACAGCGTCTATATGCGCCACGTGACGCTCCAAAAGGTGCAGAGCAAGTGGGAGTGAGGGACTCGACCTAAGACTTGTACATTCAGATGTGAAGTAGCCAGTCCCTCATCTGCCTTCTTTCGAGCCACAACGGCTGTATCTTGTTTTGCCAGATGAGTTCTGCACAGCGGGTAAACGCAGTCGTGATCTTCTCAGATGGCAATCCATCCATGGCGATGGGGTTCTCTTCCTTGTTGCGGTGGATGGCAAGTTGCTGCCCAACTCACCTTCGCCATCAATGAAATGCAACAATGACTGCAGTTGTGATGATCCTGCGGGTATCGGTGATGTATCACCACTCGATACCGATTCTTATTTCTCTCTCGGTCCTCTCTGGCTCGGAGACTGTAGCGTGCATTCCTGCGTACGCATTATGTAGCGATCCCAAGTGCCTGTCCATGTTGCACTGATCTTCGCCACTGAATGCCAGTGACCCCTGCTGTCTTGGGCTTTTCGTCCCAGTGTATCTTTGCGTCTCCCGTTTTATGGAACCGTCTGCAGTGCACCGCGCGACGAAGCGATGGCAGCTCAACTTGATCGTCAACCTGCGTTTCCAGCACGGTGTATTTCTCCGCGTACGTCCTTGTTTCATCTTACCATATTGCCCAAGCTCACAACCTGTTCATTCTCACTCCCTGAGCGTCCCAGTGATGTGTATGTGTCAGATGTAATGTGGATTCGGGGGCGGGACTGACACTGGGCTTGGCTTGCATACACATCCCGGCCCCGATATCCGTCGGGCGATGCAGACGTTGGGCGGCCGGAGACATACAAAGGGCGTGTCGGCCCGGGCCCACGATGTCTCGGTACGGATGATATATATTTTTTCGTACATCTGCGTTCGAATGCGCGTCGCTCGCAACGAGGACCCACGCGACCGCCAGACGGGCTAGAGAGCAGACCAGTGCGTCGTCCGGACGCCAATTAGAGTTTGGGTTGTCGATCTAATTAGCTTAGCTAATGTGACTGCCGCGCATTGCCGGGGTGAAGGGGTGGAAAGACACAGAGCTTGTCCGAGACCGCTGCGCACGATGGCCACCGCGACGACACCGACGGCCCCCGTCGTCGAAGAGGGAAAACTCCTCAGCGAGTCCCTCGCCACCGTCAAGATCCAGGTCGGCCAGATGAAACGCCATCTCGTCCGTCTCCGTCCTGGGCCACGTCTCCGCGCACGCTGACCCCGCCTCTGCAGGACAACGACGAGGTCATGGACGCCCTCAAGAGCGCCAGCCTCATGCTCGCCGAGCTCCGCACGTCCTCCCTCTCCCCAAAGCAGTACTACGAACTCTGTGCGTGCCCGCCTAGGCTGTCGTCCGCGCGTCTGACGCCATATGTCCCCAGATATGGCCATTTTTGACGCCCTACGTCACCTCTCCAACTACCTCTACGACGCACACACCCAGTCCAGACACCACCTCGCAGACCTCTACGAGCTCGTCCAGTACGCCGGCAACATCGTCCCCCGCCTCTACCTCATGATCACCGTCGGCTCCGTCTACATGTCTGTTCCCGACGCCCCCGTCAAGGAGATCATGAAGGACATGATGGAGATGAGCCGGGGCGTCCTCAACCCCACCCGCGGCCTCTTCCTCCGACACTACCTCAGCGGCCAGACCAGAGACCATCTCCCCGTCGGGTCCGATGGCGGGTGAGTCCCCGCGTCCCTGCCCGCGCCCGCCTGACGCCCCGCAGCCCCCAAGGGAACCTCCAAGACTCGATCGCCTTCGTCCTCACCAACTTTATCGAGATGAACAAGCTCTGGGTGCGCCTCCAGCACCAGGGCCACTCCCGTGACCGCGAGAAGCGCGAGATGGAGCGCCGCGACCTCCGCATCCTCGTCGGCACCAACCTCGTTCGGCTCTCCCAGCTCGACGGCGTCGACCTCGAGCTCTACCAAAAGAGCATCCTCCCTGCCATCCTCGAGCAGGTCGTCAACTGCAAGGACGCCATCGCCCAAGAGTACCTCATGGAGGTCGTCATCCAGGTCTGTCCGCCGTCCACGTCTTGCGCGCGCGCGCAGTGAGGCTGACACCCCCCGTCTAGGTCTTCACCGACGAGTTCCACCTCCACTCGCTCGGTCCGTTCCTGTCCGCGACGGCCCAGCTGCACCCCAAGGTCAACATCAAGCTCATCGTCATCGCGCTCATCGACCGCCTCGCCGCCTACGCCGCGCGCGAGGCCGAGAGCGAGGACCCGGAGGAGACCAAGCGCCAGGAGGAGGCTGCGGCCAAGCGGCTCGCCGAAAAAGTGCGCCTCGCGCGGGACCGGGCTAACCACGCCTACCACATCGCCGACGCCGACAAGGACGAGGATGCGGACGCCTGGGCGAGCGCGACGGACGTGGTGTCGACGCTCTCCGACGCGACCTTGGGCGAGCTGAACGGCGCGTCCCCCGACGAAGGCAAGGGCAAGGAAAAGGAAAAGGACGGTGCGTCTGTGCGCAAGTTCCGCGGCGTGCCCGAGGACGCCCACCTCTTTGAGGTCTTTTGGAAGCAGGTGGTCGAGCTCATCAAGGTGCGTCAGACATGCGCATGTGGGGCAATGGCTGACCGGCGCTCGACAGGCGCGACCGGACCTGTCGATACAGGACATCACTGCGCTCCTCGTCTCGCTCACCAACCTCTCGCTGAGCTGCTACCCCGACCGACTCGAGTACGTCGACCAGATCCTCGCGTTTGCGCACAGCAAGATCAAGGAGTATGCGGAGAGGTGCGTGTCGGTGTCTGCGCCCCGGCGTTGCTGACGCCCCCGAGCAGCTCAGATCTGCACGCCCCACAGACGGCGGCCAACTTGGCCGCGCTGCTCGTTGCACCGATCAGCTCGTACCAGTCCGTGCTCACGCTGCTCGCCATCCCTCAGTACGTCCCGCTGCTCACTCAGCAGCTCTTCTCGACCCGGCGCTCGATCGCGCACAGCGTCGTCTCGAGCGTGCTCAAGAACGAGACCGTGATCGAGACCCCCGGGGACGTGGACGGCGTGCTCGATCTGTGTCACGTGCTGATCAAGGACCAGACCGACGCGAGCGGGGCGGTCAAGGACGTCAAGGAGGTTCGACGGCAGGGGCCGCAGGGTGTGGAGAAGGAGGATATGGCGGAGGAGCAAGGCTGGGTCGCGCGCATGGTGCACCTGTTCCGGGCCGAGTCGCTCGGCGTGCAATTCGAGGTGCGTGTGCGGGGCCGGATGTCGACGTGGGCTGACCCAAGGGACCAGTTATTGCAAACGGCGCGACGGCATTTCGAGGCGGGCGGCGAGCGTATGCGGTATACGTTCCCCGCGCTCATCACGTCAAGCATCAAGCTCTGCCGGCGATACAAGAACCGCGCGGACGTGGTACGTCGTGACTTGCGTGTGTCGGCGCGGTGTGGTGTTGATGCGCGACCGCGCCCCCTCAGGAAGACGACTGGCACGGTGCGGTGACGACGATCCTCAAATTCGTGCGCGAATGCACCTCAATCCTCGCCACGCACGTCGACGCGCCCGCGCTCGCGCTCCGCCTGTTTTTGCTCGCGGCGCAGATCGCGTCCGAGTGCGGGGCGGGGTTCGCCGACCTCGCGTACGACCTGTACGTCCAGGCGTTTTCGGTCTACGAGGACTCGATCTCGGAGAGCCGGGCGCAGCTGGCGGCGATTACGCTCATCATCGGGACGCTCCAGGGCGCGCGGGTGTTCGAGGTGGACGGGTACGACACGCTGATTACCAAGGCGGCGTTGCACGGGGCCAAGCTGCTCAAGAAGCCGCATCAGGCAACGGCGGTGCATGCGGCGAGCCATTTGTGGTGGCAGGAGGCGGCGGCGACGGCGGACGGCGAGGGCGAGGGCGACGGGGAGGCGGACAAGGCAGACAAGGACAAGGGCGACAGCGAGGGCGTCAAGGCCGTGAGTGTCTCCCATGGTCGTGTGGTCCGATGACGGGTGGTTGACGCGCGGACAAAGTACCCACACCAGGACAGCAAGCGCGTGCTCGAGTGTCTGCAAAAGTCGCTCCGGATCGCGCACTCGGCGACGGAGGAGATCGTGACGGTGCAAATCTACTGCGACACGCTCGACCAGTATCTCTACTACTTTGACCGGGGTGCACCCGCGGTGCGTGGCGTGTCGGCGCGTGTCGTGGGGCCTCGCTGACGCCCGTGTGCACAGGTCGCCCCGAAATTCATCGTGTCGCTCGTGGAGCTCATCACGTCCTCGATCGACACCCTCACCTCGCCGTCGTCCTCGGCCTCGTACCTGCACCCGTCGCAGCGGATCGAGGGCGTGGCGTCGCCGGAGGTGATCCAGCGGCATTTTCGGAACACGCTGCAGTACATTCATGCCAAGAAGACGTCGACACATCCGGGGCGGTACGACGAGGTCGAGGTCGTCGGGGCGTTGCTCAAGATGGGCATCACGCGGTAGCCCGTGCGGGCGCTGCCAGGCGTTGGGCGGGTCGGGTCGGGTCGTCGGAGGGGCCACTGGGCGGTGTGTGTCGTCGCGCGTGTGTCGTGTTCGTTTTTTTCTTCTTCTTCCTCCCCCTTGATAAGTGCACGTGCAACGGTATCCCCCCCCGTTTGTCGGCGCGGCGTTGGCTTGCGTGACGCGTGATTCGCGTGGCACACGGACTCGCGTCGGAGTGATGCCTGCCACGGCGTTGCTGTCCTGGTATACACAGATTGGCTGCTGGAACGCGTGTCGTGAGGATCGGCGCCATGCGGTTACAGATTGTGATTCGACGTGCGGTTAGGGCAGGGGACAGGGCCGCGCCGCTAGGACATCTCGTCAGATCAAAGACGACCCGTTGTTCTCAGCCTTTGGATGTCCGAGTCAGCACCAGTTGTGTCCACACTGAGCGCGCCTACTGCATCATATTGCCCTCACTATACCATCTCCGGAGAACAGAGAGGTTCCCCCCCATTGTCCTTTGTTTGAGTCTGACCGGCAAACGTCACTTGGACGACCACCGTACTTGATCTGCTTTCTCACGCTTCCCGCGCATCAATCCAACTGGCAGACAGACTGCACGTCGCGCATGGGAACACGGATGAGTCCACGCATGGTGTGCGGCCCAGCAACACTGTATCCACCACACGCAAACTACCCACACGGCTGCCGGTGGCCCTGAGTTTACCGTACCTGCCAACTGACGAGGATGGGCAACCATGACTCGGACACCGCTCGCTGCGCTCCGGAACGGCCGACGTTGACGGTGGGCGGTAGACCACCATGCACAGCATCGCGTCGCTTCGTTCGACGCTCGCAACGCGGGCCGGTGACGGTCCCCGAAAGCGACCGGGCCTTCGGTTCCTCAGACCCGCGGGCGGCGCACGGGTCGGGTGCTTGTCGTCCTCGGCCACCCTCGGCGCACAGCGTTCCCGTGCGGGTGGCCGCGCTCCTTCCCATCAACGCACGTGGCAACCCGGAGCGCTGGCGCGACCGTGCTTGGAGGGGAGGGCCTGGCACGCGTTGCATGAGCCATCGACCCGAAGCGCCGATCCGCCGGCTGCCCAGTTCGCCGCGGCCGCTCCTCGCTGTTGCAAGTGGCCCGTCGAAAGCCGCCTCCGCTCCGCGGAACGGGCCGTCCGACACCAGAAAGTGCCGGTTGGCGTCCGCTTCATTCGGTCAATGTCGCATCGCTCGTCCCAGGGGCTGTCCCGAACCGTTTCATTGTCCTGCATGTTGCTCTGTGAGTCTTGCATATAGATTATAACCTGGAATAACGACGCGTTTATGAGGCCAGCACGTTATGTTTGTTGAGCGAATACTGGTCCATGCTGTACTTGGATGCCGTTCATTAGCAGCCACCTCTGTTCCCGACGCCGTGACGTGTGGTGGGATTCCATGGCTTTATGCTATACCTATCACGACGCCGACAGAATACTCCATCAACCCGACTGATGCACTTGTAATGGAATTCGTTTGACGCGTTATAAACTGCAACGCTCATGTCATTGAATGCTATATAAACTGACTTGGGGGATATCTGTCTGCACGAGTGACGTCCCAACACTTGGCGTCAAAAGGCGAATGGAACCGACTTCCATCGTAGCCGGCCGCGAAAGGGACATCCAGCGAACCTCAGGGGTCACCCGGCCATTACAGGAATCCATCCATCCTGGTGTGGGGCCCGCTTCCACGCCAAATGTCCATTTGTCGGCCGTTCAGAGTCCAGCGCCACCAAACACTTTTCTCCATATTTGCTTCGCGGCCTCTTTCCTCTCCCGCACTGCGCCGCCATTTCCGAGCACGGAATTGTTCTCGATGGCACGGCGAGACATATACGGCATCACCTATGATACACATCGAGTTTCCACTCACGTAAGAAAAAAAAAAAGGTACACACCTCTGCCAACGCGCCGTAGGGCACATACTTGATAACGAACGGCGTGGTACTCTTGACACGTCTAACGAGATACTCGGTAAGCGAATCTGACATACCTGCAATGAAAATACGTGAGGCGCAGACGACGAGGGATGGGAAAGGGAGGCCATACGGTATAGCTGGCTAAACGTAAGCCTTTCTGCAACCTCGGGGGAAATAGTCACGGTGCCTTTGCCTTTGGCACCGGCCTGTGGAACACTTTCGTGAGCCAGGCCGTTTCCCACGAGCTCTCCAAGGATCAATTCAGTAGTAGTCCAGTTGTGGGTAGCAAAAAGGACGCCAATGCGTGGCGCACGACCAGTGGAAGACTTCATATCGTCTGCGATGGCTCGCACGAGGAAGGATGCACACTCGTTGTAACAAGCGTCCGTGTCTGGTTTGGAAAGATGAACCGGTGGGTGTGGGTCAGGCGATATTGCAACGGAACCTGACGGGCTCGCGGAAGCCGCTTCGTGCGCTGCAAGCTCATAAGGGTGATAAGCACCCCTCACGAGTTTAACACCCAACGCATAGTTGTTCTGCCGTGCAAGTGCGAGTGAATGTGCAAGGTGGATGGGATTTCTGGCACAGATAGATTAGTTGAAGGGAATTCGGGCAACGTGATGATATCCTCGGGGAACGACGAAAGCTCACCTTCTCAGGTAGGCCTGATATGTCACGTAAACTAGTGGCTGTAAATCAGTCCCCTCCGCAATGCTTGATCCAAGCCCCAATCCACTCGCTATGGTGCGGTCTGGAAGCTTGTTGAAGCGCTCCATTAATGCATGTCCGAAAGCGTCAATGGCGGGTTGGTACCAGCTATTATCACGTAAGCACACAAGGATGACGCGCAAGATGCCCCCAAATACCTGTGTTCGGCGTCTATGAGAATCCTAACGCGTCGATCCTTGGCATGTGCACATATCCTAATCAAGTCAGCGTAGAGTCCGTTTAGATCTTCCACATCCTTCGCCGTCAATGGCGATTGATGGGGAATCCGGGTGTTGAGAACCGTGAGATCCGAGGACGCGGGAGTACCAGGGAACGGGACAGGTGGCGTCAACACGCGCCGCGTGCGCGTCAAGTAGAGCGACAAATTGCGCAACGCTTCCGCGTTCGGGAGCAGGGCTGACTGTCACCAATCAGCTCTCAGCACCCCGAAACACGTCACGATGACGACAGGGGACTCACAGGCTTGATGGCCACCCAGGTCCGTCTGCCCGAGACAGCCCGTGTCCCGAATTCGTCCTCGAAGTCGGCGGCCACGTCCAGGCTCCTGATGATTTCTGCGACGATGCGTTTGTGAGCGGGCTCATGGGCGGGCTTACCGGTGCTTGCGCCTTCGTGGCTAGCACGTGGGGCACCTGCAGCCTCGCGCTCGTTCACTTCGGCGCTGTATGCGAGCAAGGCACCCTTGTTCTGCTTCCGCAGCACGGAGAGTAGAGGAAAGGCCTCACGGGCTGTCTCGCCCCCGACGAACTGGAGCAGGAGCACATCAGGGGAGGGGCGTGGATTGCACACAGAGAACACACGTGATCGAAGAACGTCCGCCTCACGACGCTCTCCACGACGGTCCCAATGAGGGGAAGCCTGAGCAACGTGTCGAGTATCACGGGCGCATTGTTCACGAGGGTCTCGTACGAGATGAGCCCGTACACGAGATAGGCGCGAGAGAGGGCCAGAAGAGACGGCGATGCACCGTGTTCAGAGGCGGCCTCGGCGAGCTTGAAGGGCGGTTCGGGGCAAGACTTGGCGTCGTAATACAAACCGAGCACTGCGCCTCCAGATAAGGCCGACGTGATCAAGAGGGCCGTCCTGAAGGGGCGTCGGGTGCGCGTGTTTGGGGGTGGCGGCGACGTGGAGTGCGGTCTCCGGGGAGCGTGAGCCGTCTGGGCGAGAGGACGGAGGACAAGAGGCGCACGACGCATCGAGTACATCGTCGTCCTGGTCGGAAGGGTGTCATATTTATTAAGCGGGGTCGGAGCCCCTTGCAGTGTGCGGAGCCGAGGTCCTTCCGGGCGGGACCCAAGACATGTCGCAGAGCACACGTTTCCCAAGCACATACTAGGCCAAGTATACATTTCAACTCTCATTCCTCACTGCCCGACCAGCTCCCTGAACTCGAGGCCCCACTGCTCATTCCGCTTCACGTCCTCCACGAATGCCTCAAACTTTTGAGTTCCGCCTGTGACCGAGGTGCCAGCTGCACTGCCGATCGCAACCACTTTGATCAGCGCGGCGACTGCACGCATGGTGCTCCTCCTGAGTTCCGCCGCGCGCTCCAAGTCTTGTTTCACCGTGTCCTTCGTGACAGGTGCACCCCGCATGGTTGTCTCCAACGCAGGCGTGAGCTCATCCAAGTGGGCCATCAGAAGAGGGATGCATAATGTCAGGGAAGAAAGACGAGAAACGAGCAGATGCGACAGGACTTTGATTTCATCTGATGGATCTGTAAGAGCCGGAAGCAGATGTGTGACGTACGTCGGCAGATCAAGTTTGAGGAGGCATGTGTCCAGCTGCCGCAAGTGTAAGTCGCGAGCAGTGTAGAAGATAACGATAATGTCAGGCTTACTAGCGTATAAAGGGTCTCCCAGGCGGTCTTTCGTGCTTCAAGTCCGTCGTCAACCTTGTGTGTCCATGGTCCCATCTGAACAGTTCGAATAAGCTCAGGGTTGACCTTGGTCTCGGCGTAGAGAATAGGCAAGAGCGTTGGGAGGTGGTCGCGAACAAGATGTGACTTCGTCCGCGCAGCGGAGTTGAGCGCGGACAGCGCGAGACGACGAACGGTCTGAAGGGGAAAATGTAAATTTTATTGACGAACGAATGTAGTGAGAAATTTCGCACTAAATCGTTATCTTTCATCAGACTAAGGAAGTCCATAATCAATGGCGAGAGAAGTTCGTCATAAGACGAAGAGTTTTCCGCAAACGTGTATCGAATTGCCGATACAACCGTCGCGCGGACGGCGGGATTCTCATCCCGTATGCATGCGTGGAGCTGGGGAAGGTAACGTGATGGGTGTGTGGTTGTCAGCTTGCCTAGACATGCCGCAGCGACATTTCTTGTCGATTCTTCCGAATCTGAAGTCGAGTTGTGGAAGAGCGGAGTCCAAATGGCATCCGCGACCGGCTCTAATTGCCCATGAGAGCAATGCGTCACAACCTATAAAGGTCGTCTTCAGGTATAATCAAATCAGAGAGAATACATTCGTCCCGACCTCTTTAAGTGCGTGGAGAGATAGCAACCGCTTGGATGGGTCCTGTTCAGCAACTTTGAGGATGGCGGGGAGGAACAAGTGGAGGTTCCCAATGGCGATGTTTCCTTCACTACAGGTTAGCGATGGACCCCTCCGACTAGGTGTGGCGCTCACCAGCTGCGAACGCAGCCGCGGTCCTGATCTCTTCCTCCTCCGCGGAAAAGTGGTCGATAGCATTATCAAACACGTCGTGTTGAATAGACATGTCGCTAAGCAGTATGAGATGACGCATCCTTCAATACCACAAATACTCACATAAAACGACCTAACTCCCCCAAGATCAACAAGCTGAGAACGACGGTCGATGACTTGGCTTTTGATGATTTCTGTTCGTTCAGGTGTCTGGAAGTTCGCAAGGGACACGGGACGAAAAATCATACCTTGACCACTTTAGAATACTCCGCAATCGTCCCGGCGGCTACGCCTTGCGCGCTTCTGACGACCTGCCCAATGCACTTGGCGACATTGCCGAGATTTCCCTCCGCCTTCGAAGACTTTTGAACCCCGATAGCTAGGTTGGGGACCACATGCGTTGCAATTTGCCCGTCTGCCTGAACCAGGGCTGAGAAAAATGCAAGCAAAGAGTCGAGCGCGGCACCGGAGACCAGGGGAGAATGG
>JBBPKK010000147.1:14454-46488 GCA_038089215.1 Tylopilus vinaceipallidus
CTCACGCTTCACTGCCAGTAATAGACCAGGAACGATATCTCCTAGTGATGGCGTCAACTGTTGGGGTGACTGCCTGAAGATGGCGGCGACGAGGTTCACTGTGGTTCTCTGTTGTTCCACGTTGGTGCTCGCTACAAGGAACGGCAATATATTGTTCTGAAGCAAGCTCGAGAACAGCTCTGGTGGAGCAACGGGAACAAACTGAGACAGGGTAGAAATGGCGCGTTTTCTGACAGCCGGACGTGAATGCACCAGTAGAGGAGCGATGGCGACGAGTGGTTGCGGGCTCAGAGAAGGATCCGCAAAGTGAGCTGGGAAGCGGGTGATAAGGATCGATAGTGTCGATAATGTCTCCAGTAGTGTCTCCGGCGGGGTGTCGGGCTGGAGTAAGTCTGTCAGTGAGAGCTTCTTCGGAAGAGTGTGCCATACATTAGAAACTTGCACAAGTAACTTCGGGGTAAGCCTCGCACAGGCTTTGCCGGCAATCTTCCCATCTGGAGGGAGCTCCGATGTAATCGTCTTCAGGGCTACGAGTGGCGTCAAAACTCATCACCTCACGCAACGGCCGGATGCCAACCAAGACCGGATATATCCCGTAGCTCCTCGTCCTCTCCAACCGAATAGCTGATGAGACTATCCACGACAAGTTCCATCTGGTTCTCTCTGATGATCTTGATGAGTTGCCCGAGACTGGAAGTGCCGTGCAACGCGATCTTTAACGTGATGAGAAGTTTGAACGTGAAGACCAAACATACCATTTGACCGCCTGGTTCTTGACCTCAGAGATCGTGTCTTCGACGAGTTTGAGTACTTGACGGAGCACTTTGTTTTCTGTGGTCTCGTCGCCGAAAAAGCTGTTGGGATCCTGCTTGATTTCCAGCATGAGATCATTTAGTCCCATAAACCTATGATACAGGTTGAAAAGCTCCGGAATCAGTGACTCTGACGCGTATATGGGTGATTGCCAACCTGAAGTCCTGGTCCGTGGACTGCATCTGGATATCCGAAAGGGAGTCAGGTTCCATGTGTGCATGATAGCTACAATCGTTACCTTTTCCACTAAACTATTCATCAAGTATGTCTTCGTCATTTTGAGAGACAGTCCGGGGAAGTCGCAGACGACAAGTGAGGGCGTAGACAGGAGCCACCCTTTGGAGCGTACAGCCACCCCGAACTAAGCGGACTTGCAACCATTTCTAATCCAATAATGCATGTTATGAAGTTGATACAATCCGTCGATGCAAGGTAATGTCTAAGGATACATGTGAGAGTAGAAAGTGATCAAATGCAGCACAGATGAATCCAGCTATCCAGTCCAAGAAAACAATGAGAAGCGACCCGCCGAGCCGTTCAAAAAAAAGCCTGCAATCTCACTCATCGCTGTCGGATTCTTGCAACTGGCCAACATCCGCCAACAACTGGTGCGTGTTCACGGCATCCGGTTTGACTTCTCCGTTCAACGGGGCAAACCACTTCCGAACTCTGGTCCGTGTTACGCGGTACTCCACACACCAGAACAGCCCCTCGTCCTGTGATCATGGCATCAGTACGAGGATACAGTCCGTGCGTAGGTTTTCTTACACATCTTGTCTTGCCTTTCTTTGGCTGTCCAACGATTTTGCCGCGATACCATTCGTCATCACTGCCACAAACCCAAACACCTTCACCACTCTGAGGACAAATTTAACATGAAATCAAGTGCATCTAGTCCTGGTGCTCACCTTGAAGCGATACGGCCATGGCTCATGGAGTTCGTATGGATGCGTTTCCCTGAATACTGGGGCTGCCCATTTGCCATCATCCCAGGTGGCGAGGTCGACGGACTCCAAGTGTAACGCGGGACGCCCCGTTATTTTTCTATTAGACTGTCCGTTTCCATTTGAACTTTTCTGACCGTACGTGGTTTCGAGGGACATGGGTACAGCTTAAGAACGATTGAAGGATGTTTGGAAATGATGGTGTGCATCGGTGCTAGCCGTGGCTCTTATGCCTGCAACGGGTGGACCTCCGTGGACAACACACAGGTCAGCTACAGCTTGTGGCCTTCATTGTTCTGTACATTTCTGGAAGCCTGTGGACGGGCGCTTTTGATTGGCAACGATTATCTGGCAAACAATTACTCTTTTGGTGCTTATCTGGGCACCTGGGCCATGTGAATACAATAGCGCTTGTCTCCATATGTGTAATGGGCTACAAATAACCTGGGCGAACGCTGAGCTTTGGCCTATGGTAATATTATCGCATGCATTTCTACACTAAGAACTGAACCCACCCTGGCGCTTATTACTCACATCACATAGGTACAGTGGCGGTAATTACCGGCGCGCATTGCAGCCGTGTGACACTGGTACGGTACAGCAAAGTGTTATGTACTTACAGCAACTTGGGTGGCTTGCGCGCTTCCAGGCCTTCTCCGCATCAGGACAGACGCTTCGTTCTTGGAGCGATACGATGCCTGATCCCCTGCAGGAAGTTTATGCCAAATAGCTACTGTCGCATCGTCGGTTCCAGAGCCAAGCAGGCGATTTCCACGCGTTTATCTGTGCGAAGGTCTCAGAATCGGAGACGTCGGCGTCATCGTTCCTGAGAATGGCAGCTTCGACGTCAATATTTGCCTACTCTCGGAACATCCTCTCCATCGACGTGGCATCCCCGACAATTTTGTTCCTATTGACTCGAACAGCGAGGACATCGATATGTATCCCAAGGCAGAACATCTCTGTCGTGTTATGACAAGTTCATTTGTGAGACAGGGACAGGTCGACGCTTCCAGCGATTCACATTCAAGGTGGTTTGATACTTCTTCCTGTTTGGTGGTACTGACAATGTGCCATCCAGAGTCGATTATGACTTCTGCTTACCCTCAGGTAAGGGTGCGATTCTTGTTCTGCCTCACGGTGCCGAGTATCATGATCTCCGAATCAGGCGTAGATGAGGTGCTTAAACACGTCGCCGACTGGTACAATTTCGCTGAACAACGCCCCCATCGCACCACCAGCAATGACTCCCTATACTTGATCACCGGCCATTATAAAGCACGATCGTAAGCCAGCCCTTTTCAACAACCTCGGTAACTCTTTGTCTCGCTGTTTTGAGTGCCGAGATGACCTCGCGGACATCGACAGAACGATGTCAATGTTCGAGAAAGTGGTGTATCTCACTCCTGATGGGCATCCTTCAGTGCCAGCAGGATTTAATAACCTCAGAAATACGTTATCTCGTTGGTTCGAACACCTCGGTAACCTCACAGGCATCGACAAGTCAATTTCGATACTTGAGGCGGCCGTATATCTCACTCCTAATGACCATATATCCAAGCCAGCGATGTTGAATAACCTTGGCTCCTCTATCTCGCCGGTTTGAGTGCGTCGGTGATATCATGGACGTCAACAAGTCGATCTCGCTATTCAAGGAGGCCGTGCACCTCACTCCTGATGAACATCCCTCCATGCCAGCTTTGTTGAACAACCTTTGTTCATCGTTATCTCATCAGCATGAGTGCCTTGGTGACCCCATAGATATCGAAAGATTGACTTTGACGTTCAAGTAGGTAGTGCATTTTACTTCTGATGGCATATTCCAATTCAGGTTCCTTCACATGTCTAAGGTTGAACCAGTAAAATGCAGCATACCTTGATCTCACTGCATCCGATCAACTCACAGTAACAACTTGGATATACCACTATAGAGTTTAAATAATTACACTGAACGCCAAGCTTTTTCTCATGAAAGGGCTTTTACCAGATACAAAGGCGATGCCTTGCTACAGTTAGACAACTTCTGCTCAAAGCTCAGCATTATATATACAGCAAACCGCTTGATCGTTTTCAAAGTCGTGTGTACATGATACATAAAACATACTTAAATATACTACTGACACAACTGATTCCTACTAGTACGGGAATGGTAGCATTCCCTCTACTGGCCCTGTAATGCCATCCCTCTCTGCGTACTCATCCAAATATTTGAGAAGGACGTCATGGTATCGCCTCCGTCCCTTGTAAAGTGCAATGTCCTCCGGCCAACTTCTTACCGCGCTGGCCAGGCGTGCCGCCACTCCCTTTTCCTGTACAAGTTCTTCTACCTTGTATTGGTACGTGCGTATTCCAAATACGACAGCACCTGTGCGGGGAAGCCGACGCAAAGTCTGCCTTTCACTCCTAACACGAAGAGCCGAAGGCGAAATGCACAGGACATTATCTGTCTCATGGCTCTGCCTGTGGACAAAGTCGTCTTCCGGTCCGTTGACAGACTCGCACCAACTTAGCTCTTCGGGATCAAGATCGGACAAAGTTTCTTTGTCTAGTTTTGTGTCTGAGGCTCTCTGTTGGATCGCCTGTATAGAATAATTGTTTCTTATCACCGGTTTGTCCAGAGATAGTCGTTGAAAGAAACGGTTCATGCCGAGTTGCAGCTTCTCTTTGACTACGCGTGATTGTTAAGGAGGCTGACACTGTCTGCGGGGGAAAGCTGTGCTTACATTGAGGTACTTCACCGGTGATGTGTATCATGTCTAGTGGCATTCCAATTTTGTCGCGCAAACGCCAAGATCCTAACAACGTCCGAACAGAAGGTAATCGGTCAGGAGTGATCGCGAGGCACAAAGTGAGGTAAAAACCTGGCACACAAATAAGCCCTGCTTGTAAATAATACTTCCCATCCGACCCTTATGAACACAGTGAGCAGTACAGTGATCATGGTCAATCGATTGTGCTACCTTCTATCATTATTGCAATGTCATCTTGCATCCTGGTCTAAAGGTCAGCAAGTTGTTTGATCGGTTATGGCGACGTCCTCCCACTCACAAGCTATTTACGATCCTAAAAGCCTCCTCCCCCATTTTCACATCGTCCATTTCTTCAAGGTCCTCAAGATTGTACTTCCGTCCGGTTTCCATGACCTCAATGGTCTTGATCGGCATCTTCTCCTGCCATGACAAAGGTATCCCTCCAATAGTAGGTGCAGAAGCTGATTCTGGGAGACGTGAAATACGAAACAAGGATGGGTACCGTCGATGCAGATACTCCGCGAGCTCGTACAGTAACTCTTTCACTGCAATTCAAGATCAACCAAAGAAAATTTAATTTTCGACGACGAACCTGCCTCAGCCCCCCCAGCAACTTTTATAGCCTCATCTTCACGAGCGGGAAGGACGTGCAGAACCATTTTGCCGCATTGGTTCACACGGAAGGCACGAATACGTTGATAGAACGAGAAACTCTCGTCGAGTTCCATCCATTCACTCCAAGGCATGGTACGAATGCCCATAGTTACACTAGACGAACAAATTGAATATGAGTGAGATATAATTCCAGTATAACTTGGCGCACGGTTTCGTCGCGCAGTAAACGGTCGTTGTCCTAGATGGAGCTTGAAGATATCAATTGAATGAGTTGACTTACTGATACTCGCCCCATCGGAAGGGACGATATGACGGAGGTTTTATGCCCTTGATCGGTTGATGACAAGGCGTTATCTCTGGATAGACGAAGGCCCGAGGAATCCAGGCTTTTGTAGGTCAAAATCACCATTTTTTACAGTCAGTGCTAGCCCTTCTAATACACAAGGTTGACATCAAATTTACCTCCAGGTTCTCGATCTTTGTTCGGGTCCTTCCGAGCTGGCTCGGATCCAACTGAGTCAGGGGCAGGAGTACTCAGCACGCTTTGGGTGGTTGATTGGCGCTTATCTCGGCTCCATTTGATTGCTCTATAGATGGAGTAAATTGCGAGTGATTGGAAGACAACTGGGATCAGGATGTAAGTAAAGGTTTTGCCTCCTGCGCCTGGCTGATCGAGAGCTGGGAGAAGGGTCTTTATCCATGCATTCATCGCTGGAGCTGGGAGAGTACTAGTCAATATGAACCTGTCGTGAGAACCGAGTTCAGCATCAATCCAGCATCCACACTTTTAGCCGGGCTCTGCTAGCAGCCGCTGGAGGTCACCGTTTTAGCTGCTAATGAAAGCCTTGGCAACCGTTTCCTCCTTCAACTCCGTCTCTTACTTCAGTAGCTGGTACCGGTCAATAATTTAGGAGCCAGCTCAGTTCCCTATCCGTACACCAAACGGACGTTTGGGCTGAACTGCACCTGCCAGCGCGGCGCTTCGCCTCCTAGTATCTGAATCAACCTACCTTGATGGTCTGTCCACTGTGAACGGGTCATCCGCAGCCCTCTGCCGCACATCAGCCTCACCCCCGCTGGCTCAACCGACTAACATCTCGCTTTTAGAGTGGCAAACACATGGAGACTCATCCTCCGCGACGCCTCCTCCTTCCCACAGAGCTGGGTCACAACCCGCGAGGTTTTGGTGAGTATCAGCCCTCCACGGTTCCCTGTTGTCCGGGATGTACGGCAGGACCACTGAGCCTCACACCTCCTGTGCAAACACTGCAGGGCGTGCGTAAAGGCATTTTCCCTCAGACCGTCCGGCTCGCCGAGCGCTTTGGTAATATTATGTAGGACTAGACAGTGTCAGACTGTCAGTCGCTACATGATAAAACACTTGTTCAAAAAAAACTGCATCCCTTTCGAAATTGGTTATGCTAGTGCAAACTGCAGCCACGGCCTAGGGTACCTTTTCTCGAACAACCGAATGCACGCTGACTGCACCGTCTCCTGTCCCTTACTTCGACCATACTCATTCCCCGTTGTTTCACTCCTTTTAGTGCTCTTTGACATCCGTCCCTGTTACTACTATAGTGCGTGCCCCGTTCCTAAAATACTCCCTCGCAGTTTATAAAGGTCGCTCTAGTCACTTTAGAACAGAGGAGCATACCCTGCCTTTTACGACTTCGTGTGATCTTCGCTTATTACGATTGGCAACGACTATACTATACATGCAGTGACGGCAACTTCACAGTTTGCTCTATAACATGTTGGTCACCGCGACTCGACTCGGCCGTTCTTGTTCCCAATGGCTTGGTTGTTATTCTTATGCTGTGGATCCGTTTTCGAGGGCTGATTTATTCCTCCAGGCACTTACACAAACATACGTCAGCATACATTCACCTTCGAGCGGGCTATCATGACACCATATACTTTCACCACCATCTTCCTACCTGTCGCCTTTAGCTTCTACGCTATGGCCGTACTAGTCCTGTTGCCGCGCACGGGCTTATGCCGATCTGCATTACTGTCTGGTGTTATGGTTGTGCTTCAGAGCAAATATGTCTCTGGATTTCTCGTGGAATCACCAGGGTCACGGTGATCTTAATCAAGGGCTAGCGGTAGGCGCCCAAGTCACCAGTAATGTGCACGCTCAGACTCTGTGGCTCAGTCGAGCATGTTCATCATTGTAATGTGGAGCACGACATTCGTGCTTGCACAGCGGCCCTACTCTAGATCGCCAATTCGCAAGTCAGACAATAACACAAACAATGGTCATAACAAAGATAACTCCATGAAACAGGGCGTTAGCATCTCTTTTGCGATGTGTAACGCCTTGGATCTCCTTATGAACCTTAGGGGAATTGGATGGAACGGCCAACAGAAGATGTTTCTCCCGACGCCATCCTTTCGAACGGAATCCCGACCATTATTTGCTCTGTTTTCTTCTTGTCAGTTCATCTTCTTGGCTCTCTTATACGATATCTTTCCCAAGCTCACCTGCTCACTTGGACCTGATACCTTTGGAAAACCGGAGGGTCATACCATCTTTGACATATCTCTTGCTCTGCCGCAACAATAAATGAAATCATCTATTGTTTCGCTGTTCACAGGGATCTGCGGATACCTTATCATCGACGCGCTCTACCAGCTACATGTAACATTGTTCACATTAGTGTTCCAGCAACACCCATCCCAGTGCCCCCCTCTTTTCGATTCTCCTTGGCTGTCAACGTCCCTCATCAACCTCTGGGGAAGAAGGTGGCGCCAACTCTTTCGTGAGTCCTTCGTGACAGTGGGGGGGAAACCCTTGGAAAGATATTTTGGACAAGTTGGGACTATCATGGGTGCATTTACCGTTTCAGCCCTTCTGCATGTAATTAGGATGCAGGGAATAGGCCGGGGCACGGACACGACGCCTGTAGCGCTGTTCTTCCTAATGCAAGGCTTCTGGAAACAGCTGACTGGAAAACGCATCGGTGGTCTCTGGGGTTGGTTTTGGGTACTTTCTTGGTTACTTTTGTGGGGGCCTGGTCTCATGGATGCTTGTGCAAAGTGGGGCTTGTTAGGATCTGAATTCGGCCCGGAGTCTTACAGGCCTACAACTTCGATGCTTCTGAACTGGATATCCAAAAATAATTGAGTCACTATGGACGACAGCTGCTTTCACTTTCATCCCCTCGTTACACTAAGTGTCCATATACTATGAGCAGATAGTACACAAATACACCAGCAGTACTGTCCTTTGTTCATTCCAACATTCCCGTCGAGATTATGTTTTGGTGGAAGACACCCTATCAACTTGAATGTTGATCATTCGAGAGCACCTTGCAGTGATTTCAAAAATACCAGATACATGGCACCTCCGAGATTTGACAAGTTCCAACAACTTGAATACAGCGATTCATCGCTCGATCGAACTATGGCGGTTTTGGACAAACATTATCATTATTATTCCTGGGCTGCCACCCTGAGGCATTGTGAAAATTTGCAGGGCCGAACCCCAGATTGGGGAACGTTGATTTTGAACACTTCTGTAATACCTTCGACCCGTCAGCTCGAGCGGCAGCTTGAGCGCTGTCTTACTTCTTGGCACTGTTCTGAGGTCATTGCGACTTGACCCCAGACATTCTCGTCTCTCATGCCGTGGTTGTTATTCTTTTGCTCTGAACTCGTTTTCACAGGCTGATTTATTCCTCCAGGCACTCGGACATACTTCAATATGCATTTGCTTTCAAGCGGGCTATCGTGACACCATATACCTTCACCACCGTCCTCCTACCAGCTGTCTTTAGCTTCTATGCTATGGCCATACTAGTGCAATTGCCGCGCACGGGTTTTTACCGATCTGCATTACTGCCTGTACTCATATGGCTGTGCTTCCGAGCAAATAAGTCTCTGGATCTCTCGTGGAATCATCCGGGTTATGCTTATCTCAACCAGGGACTAGCGGTAGGTATCTCAGTTTGCTAGCGGTGTGCGCACTCAGACCTGTCATTCAGCTGTGCATGTTTACCATTGCAATGCGGAGCACGACATTCGTGCTTGCGCAGCGGCCCTACTCTAGATCGTCAATCTGCAAGCTGGGCCATAGCACAACCAACGGTAACAACAGATATAACCTCGTAGAACAGGACGTTAGCATCTCCTCTGCTATGTGTAATGCCTTGGATCTCCTGATGAACATTAGAGGAATCGGCTGGGATGGTCCTCAGAGGATTTCCCTTCCAACACCGTCCCTCCGAACGGAATCCCGACCGCTATTTGCTTTAGTTTCCTTTTGCCGGTTTACCCTTTTGGCTCTCGCATACGATGCCTTGACCATGCTCGCCTGCTCACTTGGACGTAGCACCTTTGGAAGACCAGAAGGCGGTACTATCTTCGATACGTCACTTTCTCCGCCGCAACGATACCTGAAATCATCTATTATTTCGCTGTGCACCGGGATCTGGGCATACCTTCTTCTCGACGGATTGTACCATTTTAACGCTGCATTGTTCACGATGGTGTTCCGGCAACGTACATCTCAATGGCCCCCCCTTTTCGATTCTCCTTGGCTGTCAACTTCGCTTAATAGCCTTTGGGGGCGAAGATGGCACCAATATTTCCGTGAGTCCTTTTTGACAGTGGGCGGCAAACCCTTGGAGAGATACCTTGGACGAGTTGGGACTGTCATGGGTGCATTTGCTGTTTCGGCCCTTCTGCACGTAGTTGGTGTACAGGGCATGGATCGTGGCACAGACACGATGCCTGTGGCGTTGTTCTTCCTCATGCAAGGCGTTGGGGTTGTCTTGGAACATGCCTGGAAGCAGCTGACGGGAAGACGTGTCGGTGGGCTCTTGGGCTGGGCATGGATGTGTTTTTGGCTGCTCCTGTGGGGACATGGTCTCGTGGACGCGTGGGCAAAGTCGGGTTTGTTGGGATCTGAATATGGCCCAGAGGCTTACAGACCTTCAACGCTGGTTTTGACTTGGATCTTTCGAAAATGAGTTGCTGTAGACGAACGCCCTCGTTTTCTTTTTCATCTCCTGACGTAGTGATATACCTGCCAATACCAGGGTAGATACAATATGCACGTAACTCAAACACAACTATGCATTAACGCTGCTTCCCAGCTCATGTCTTGCAGAATACGGAACGTGGGCCGTGCCAGTGTTCGAATAGTCCTGATTGCCCCGAAGCGGTTTGGAGCATGGATACCGGCCCGGGGTCAATGGGTGTGCAGTACCAGCACGCGCCTGTCAGAAATCTGCACAGCGCTGACGAGACGGACAACTCAATGTTTGCCACCGAGGTGGCGCCCGCAAGCAACACGGATCCGCATGGTCAGAACGATCCAAGAAAGGGCGTCCGCGGTAGAAGAGGTCACGTCATGCAGGCATCAACGAGTACGCTCTTGGATGATTTTGCCTTGAGGAACGAAGCGATGATCGCCGTGCTGGCGATAAAGAGGGGGAAGAAGTGTGAAGGGAAACACACGAAGTGCATGTTCTGCGTGGCGTGGCGCTAGGCCCCAGGGAGCGTATGTGCGCCAAACGGGCGGTCTATGAGTGTGATATGCTGTAGGATCTGTGCAGGTTGTGTACCTGTCCGTGCAGTGCTGCGATGAACGTGCAAGTGGAGAAGAGAACGGATCCCTGGCTGTACCAGTTCACAGCACACCGTAAAGACCCCAGGGTGTGTACGACATGACCGCGCCACGTTGGGTGCGAGTATGTGTCCGTCCCGTCCAGGGGCGATGATCATTTCATCTGAATATGCTTGCGGTGGGAATTCGCCAGCGCATCCTTTAGGCGATCGAGCACACGCATATCCTTGCCAGTGACAATTCTTCCCTGTCAGTGTGAGGTGGACAGTACGCGGACGCAATAGGGAAACGACAAGGATGGACAATTGCGTGATCGCTCGACTCCACCCTGCGCAATGTGACCTGAGCGCGATTTACGCGGGCGTCTGAGAGGTTGGCAATGGACAACTTTGGGTCCTCGACATAGCTGCATTTCAGGCCTCGTACCTAGTTAGTTGCGCCCAATTCTGATGGGCTCATTCAGACGTGAACAGTACAGCATGTCGCTCGCCCGCAGAAGGTGGGCCCAAGCGCGTCCGTCCGTGTTTGTGAAATGTTGTTCCCGCGTTCACGTTACCCTTGTTCTCTGAAAAGTTGAAACACTCCGCCGTCGGATCAGAAGGGTCGGGGATGGCTTACCCGCACTTGACTTGGCCGATCTGATCGTCACAGAATGAGAGAGATGTTATTGTCAACGGGCCAATACAGTACAGCCACTATAAGCCAAACGTTCTCCAGAGTAAGTAGCACCATGATAACATTCCAACGCCGCACGGCGGACAGAAAGGGAATGACTGTCATAAACAAGATATCAGATGGGCGTATAAGCAGGGGGAGGCTCGTCAATGACGTTCGAGGCGCCAGTGTTCATAGGGCTCAATGCAAACGGGCGGGTCGGAGGTGGCAGTGGACTAGCGCCCGACGCATGAGGCAGGGCAGAAGAGGGGAGAGAGGGAGCCGGGATTGAAGGGTTGCGATGTGGGGGCGAAGTAGGTGTTGCAGCTGGAGGCAAGTCTGTTGCACTCCTCTGTGCATGGCCAGGTTGGAGAGAAGCCGGCAGTGGAGGGAGCGGTGGCTCTACCACAATTCTTTGTGTGCCGCGGGGTGAGGTAGCGGACAGGGAAGGGCTCGTAGACATGGTCGTAGAGGATTCGGCTCTGCGTACGGTGGACCGAGGCAGTGTCGGAATAGTGTCAAACGAGGGTGCGGGCCTTAGTGCGGTGCTCGAAGAAGCGCGCATCAAGGCGGGTGATACAGGTGTGAGTGGGTCTGATGCGGGCGAATTGGGCATTGTGCGGACAGTCGCATAGGGCTCTTGCGATATTGCATAAGGCTCCTGCGATGGCACATAACTGTCAGAGGTAAAGTATTCGCGAAGAGAGTGCTGTGGTATGTGTGTAGGCGCTGGAGCAGGGGGAGTCGATTGATAGTATGAAGAATAACGGCCGGGTCCATAGTGTGATTTCCGCAGATACGATCGTCTTCTCTCCTCATTATAAGGGAGATCACAGAGGCGTGCCCGCCTTTGCTGAAGCCGCCGCCTTCGAAGAATGGCGCCAACAATAGCAAGGAAGACAACGAGCGCCGCTGCAGCAGCTTCAGAGAAATCTTGGCGTGGAATTCAAAAGGACTAACCGCCGCCGGCGATGACAGCAATCATTGCTGGCCGTGAAAGTCCGCAGGTAGTTGTGAGGTTCGCGCTGCGGCAACCGTCAGTGCGTGGGGGGTATACGACCGGAGAGACGCCTACAAATCACAAGCAGACGCAAGTGGGAGGCACGACAGCCATACGATTGCGAATGCAATCGGGCCCGAAGCTGATCTATCCCTTTGGCACATAGCACCAAGAATGATGTGAATGTCGGGGATATGACTGTCGGTATCACTTTATGGATAATATGGACTTGCTGTGGGGGGCGCTCGCCGCCCTGCCAAAAAGTGTGTGAGAGACCGAGTGGGTGTGAGCGGGAATAGCCATAGGCATCGTGTATGAAATTTATAATTATCAACGAATCATGAGTCCCTAGGGAAGACTCAGACACTGCCACACGTAGAGTGGGAGGTCATGCGCAGGCCTCCGCAGTGCGTTGCTAGGCGATGTCAATGAGCGAAGAAGAGGATTGTCAGCGACGCCGCCGGTGACCAGCCTGAGCTGGCTGGTGGAGTCGCTACGAAGAGGCTCAATTCAACCCAACCTTGTCGGTTGATCTTCCGAAGGTCGGATTCACGCGTGAAAATAATCATGTCGAGTCCAAGTTTGTGGCAAAAACAAGCGTTTGGGTTCAAGCTATGCGACATGGCTCTCAGTTCGGAGAGAACTCGATGTGATACGTGCTAGGCAGATGGTAACTTGCAGGTCCGACAAGCCCTGCTGTAAAATTCCCTGGTTTTCGAGATCCACCAGCTTCACATGGCTGAAACAGTGCACTCGGAGGTGTCGGGTGGGGACGCTTTCCTGGTGAGAAGGAATGGCATAGACCGTGCGTTCCCGTTGTCCAATCTTGCTGGCTTTAATCACCTTCCGCGCTCTTCGCGACAGAGTTCGTCCAGGTCCTCCAGCGTCGTAGTCCCGACGGTCAGGCCTATGTCCACTACGAAGGCTCCGATAAACGGCTGGATGAATGGATACCAGGATCCGAGTTGCGTCGCATCGAACCAGACTCGGAAGCTTTGCCATCAGGAACGCACAATGGAAAGCGAAAGAGGGAAGATTCCACCAGTCGCGCTGGTTCGCCCACCAATTCCACACGGGCAAGCTCGTTGGAGGCGACACGCATCCCGGACGCGCAACCCACCACAGTGTCTCAGGACACCATGACCGAAGAAGACTTTGATGTTCAGCACTTCAAACGGATGACTGCACAGAGAAACTTTGATAAAGTCAACTTCGGACAATGGCAAATCAAGACCTGGTAAGTTTCCGTCCCTCGGAAATGAGGTTATTGGAGACATGCTTCCCCCAGGTACTTCTCTCCGTATCCATTAATGGAGACAGAAGCCGAAGAGACCAGCCCTGCACCGGGCAGATCCTCTACCCCAATTCTCAAGACATCCAGCATTACTAGGCGCTCACACGGTCGGACATCTGACCTGCTTGCCAGTGGCCTCACGCGCTCGTACGCGACGAACGAGAAACCAATCCTATGGGTATGCGAACGATGTTTCAAGTACATGGCGGAGGGATCAATATGGGAGTTACACGCCGTGAGTGTGCTTTCCTTCTAATTTCGGACGGAAACAACAATGCTTATATCTTTGAAGAAAAAATGCGACAAAAGACATCCGCCTGGTAGGAAGGTCTACCAGCGGGGCGCACACACTATCTGGGAGGTGGACGGAGCCAAGGAAAAGGCAAGTCAAGTATATCGAATACTTCCTTTGTGTTGCTGTTACACTCCATATAGCTCTATTGTCAGAATCTGTCGCTCTTCGGGAAGCTCTTCATCGATGTCAAGACCCTGTTCTTCGACAGCGACAACTGTAAGTATACAGCTCTATCTACAGCACTTCGAGCCTCAATTTCTACAGTTTACTTTTACATTCTGACAGACGCCGACTCGCAACGAGATCATGTATTGGGATTTTTCTCAAAGGTTTCATCCTAACCAGTAATCTATAGCCATCTCAGCTGACCCACGATCATAGGAAAAATTCTCTTACGACGACTACAATCTCGCTTGCATAATCGTCCTGCCTCCATACCAGCGCAAAGGGTATGGAATGCTTATGATAGAATTTAGTAAGTTACCATTTTCCTGCCCCTTGCCGGATCTTCATGCTCCGCCAGGTTATGAGCTGTCCCGTAGAACCGGTAGGGTTGGAACCCCTGAACGACCACTGTCCGATCTAGGGCTGCGCAGTTATCTCACGTATTGGGTCGCAACTCTCATTCGTTTCTTCCGGTGTGCTCCCACGGCCATGTGTCGAGTTTCCCCTCTCACACTCCTACCAGACGTCTGCTGACGGTGCTGCCGCCTGAATATTTACAAGTAACGACGGACCAGTGGATGCCTGACATCTCGCTGCTTCAGTCGAGCGAGGACAACGTGATTCGTAAGAAACGGCCAAAGGGGTGGGATGGCGAGATCACGGACGTCACCTCGACGGGGTCAACTCCCCGTCCCTTTGATGGTCAGTGGCCATTTGCTTGTGTTGCGGTGATGATGCTCAGCGTGGTCACAGAAGCACTCAACACCCTCCGGCGGATCGAAACGACATCCAACCCCGACGGCAGCGCCACGTCGCATGTAGTAGTTAAATGCACACTTGCTGAAATTGCGCGTGCGACCAACCTTCGTGTTGAGGATGCTGCGTTTGCATTGAACGAGTGCGGGTTGCTGGCGCACATACAGATTGACACAAGGGAACAGATCGGTATCACGCGGGAAATGGTGGAGGCGGTAGCAAAGGAGCGACGGGTGAAGGAGATGTGCATCAGTTTGGCACATGTCTTACTGTAGCCTTTCGCCACGACTTGAATTACGACTTTCCGATATTCAGCATCAGGCAGGCATGTTGTATATAGACCCGTAAAGCGTGAGATGCATGACGATGCATGGCATAAAGGATACAACAAGTGAGACTGGGCATTTCCGTTCACTCATGAACTGCCTCTTGTTCCACGGCAAAGAACTCTTGGCGCTTTTGTGCCAGACGATCTGCACGACGTTCCCGGGCAGCCTGGTAGCATTGTGAACGGACAAGAATGATCAACGCTGGCAAGGACAACGTACCTTGTTCTTGACACGACGGGCCTCCATCTGGTCTGTGAGGACCTTGGTGCGGTTCTTCTCAGCCTTGGCCTTGTGGATGTATTCCATAAGGACACGCTTGTTCTTGAAAACGTTACCTTTTGACTTCTGGTAAAGCGAGTGGTAACTGGAGTACGGCCAGGGGGTGAGACCATGCGATCCCAGGTGCGACATCAGGAGAGACTTACAGGTGTTTATCGATCTTGCCTGCATCTCTGTATTTCCTTAGTAACCGCCGCAAAACACGTTGCCTCCGCATCCATTGAACTTTGGTGGGCAGACGGGCCTCGGCAGTACCCTTGCGTTTACCGGGACCGGTGTGACGACCTTTGCGTTTTGCAGCAAGGAGTTCCCGCGTGCGGGCACGAGAGTGCATGACGGTGGGCTTGATGATGACACGGCCCTCCTTGATGAGCTTCTTGACATGCGAGCGGGAGTTGGCGTTGGCGATCTCTGCCTGCTCGGCGGGATCTAGCCAGATTTTGCGCTTGCCGACACCGGCGACGGCTGCGGCGAGCCGCTTTTGAGAGCGTAGGTTGACCATGACGGTGGCTGTCAAAGAATGAGTGTGACGGAGACGGGGACAAAACGGGGCGGACCTTGATGGAGGGTGTCGGTGGTTGACGACGTGCAAGAGTCACGACGACCCAAGGATTGGTGGCTTGTTACGTAATCAAGCCACAAACTAGAACTGTACAGTTATGGCTCCGGTTACAGTGCCGTGCTGACTAAGTGCTTCTCACGCCTCTCGGTGGTTTTGCTTACATGCGTCCTGTGGCTGTCATACAGGCCAAATTGCGATTCGTCAGTGTATTTTTGTGCCCTCGTCGATGGCGACATGCTCCACGGTGGCAGAATACGTAGATTCATCTCGCAAATGTATTGTGATCCGCAGAAGGCGCACGCTGGCCAAATTATTAATGTGAGGGCCGCCCAGGGTCCCCATACTTCGAGGCTGGAGGGTATTGAAGCTGGAATACGATGACATCAGTGGCGGAGCCTCGTGTGCTGTCCAACGTGTCAGGGATCTATGGAGGGTTTTGTGCCTAAATAACAACAACATGAATCAGATCGTGATCACTGCCGGGTGTTGGCACAATCGACGTCCGGCTCAAGTGCTTAGTCATGCCGGAGAGCCCTCCGGAGAGGGTTTGATTGTTGTTCTTCGCCTCACCCCGCATCGCCCGAATCTTGGCCACCATCGACCCAGTAGTCTTTTCTTCTCCTCGCTTGTCAAAATGTACTTCATAAACTGATCCGTTTTTTTTCTTCTCTTGATTCTCCTCCCGAAGCTTCAATTCACTGCCTTCATGTCTGTCCCAGATTCGATAGATACCCCCCCTTCTCCGTCCGACTGCGACAGTTGGAGTCGCCCTTCCACTCGTCCTACAAGCCAGGCGCCCAGTCGTGCTCCAAGTATGTCCGCTGGCGTTTCTGGCGACGGACCATCTACCCCCGAGCCACAGTCTGCCGCCCCAAAGGCTAAGCCCCCTCCTTCTCCCCAACCCAACTCACGTCCTCGGGCACCCTCGAGCGCCCACTCCGACGGCGGTCAAAAATTCACCCTCAAAGACCTCATCTCCTCCGCCCCCAAGCTGACCCGCAAGTCCTCAGCGCGGTCCACGGGCAGCAGCAAGAAGTCCGATTCGGACGGTGAGCGGAGGTCCGTCACCGGGGACAGTACTGCAAGTCTCGCACAGAAGTATGGCATTTGCCAAAAGGTTGCAATCGGCAAAGGTGCTACCTCCGTCGTCCGACTTGCTCACAAATGGGATAGAACCGAAGAAAAGCTGTACGCTGTCAAGGTACGAATTTTCTCAACACCCTTCACCCTCCCCTTCGACTGTGTCTCATCCCCTTGTCTCGCCAGGAATTCCGTAAAAGGCGAAAGAATGAATCAGAGAAAGAATACGTCAAGAAACTCACTGCCGAATTCTGCATTTCCTCTACCTTGCACCACATCAACATAGTCGAGACCGTGGATCTCGTTCAGGACGAGAATCAACATTGGTGCGAGGTCATGGAATTCTGTCCGGGTGGCGACCTCTACGCTGCCATCAAGAAGGGAGGCATGTCCCCCAGCGAGGTGGAATGTTGCTTCAAGCAAATCCTCACTGGTGTATCGTATCTACACAGTCAGGGTGTCGCCCACCGCGACATCAAACCAGAGAATTTGTTTTTCGACACAAAGGGCCATCTCAAGGTTCGTGGTAGTACCATGGATACAGCCGTCTTTTCACACGTGCCCAGATTGGGGACTATGGTGCATCGACAGTGTATCGTCTGCCTTGGGAGACGACCGTTCACCTGTCGACTGGCCTCTGCGGTAGTGAGCCCTACATCGCCCCTGAGCAGTTCTTGGGCAAACGTAAGCAGATAGCCACGTTCTGTTGTCAGGTTGCCTGATCAGCGGCCCTGTTCCCCTGAATCTTAGCCTATGACGCTCGTCTGGTCGACATTTGGGCCTGCGCCATCGTCTACTATTGTTTGCATTTTCAAGAGATGCCCTGGCGTGTCGCTCAGATGTCGGATACGCTTTATGCGGCTTATGCGGCCGCGTGCGCCAATCCGATCAAGGAGAAAGAGAAAGACCCTGTTTATCCACCAACGATCAACAACCTTAGCCCTCGTGCTTGTAGGAGCTTGATTCGAAAGATGCTCGAACCAGACCCATCACGTCGGGTTGCCATCGAGGAGGTCATAGTTCATCCATGGATACGGGAGATCCAAGTATGTCATGCGGTCGCTAAGCCGACGCATGTACATGCGCATGCGATGCAGCAGGCGCAAGCTCAATTGAATGCATCATGACGCATGGATCACCTTGTTGACGCACTCGGACATCATCTGTGTGGGTTGTCTGTCGGGTTAATTTGATGTTTAAGCTTTGACTACATGCATACTCTAGATATGTTATCCTACGCGCTGTGCTGTGCGATGACTTTTTCTGTGCATGCACGCGTGTGTAGTCATTATTGTGTCTGGTCAATATTACTATCCCTCAGTTCTAGTAATGAAATGGTGGACCGTGCAATTAGTGACAAGCGGAACTTGGGCCCCAACGATGGTATTCCCCAGATGACGGTAAAACAAATGTGGAGGTATAGATTAAAAAGCTACGTAGTAACACATAATCGGCAATTCAGCTCATGCACCATCGTTCCCTATGGTTGAAAGATGAATGAATGAAGTTTGTGCAACAGGACGGGTAAATACTCACCGCTTTCTTTCGTCCATTCCTCGTGTCGCTTGATGTCCGCATCTGTTACAGTAGGCCGAGTACTTTCGAGACTCTTGATAAAGTCTTGTAGTTTGAGTGGTGGTTCCACCAGTTCGTCGGATTCTATCTCGGACCACGATTTCTCTACTGCCTCGGGGTCACCGGGCGAGCAAGGTGTCCATTTCGGTTTGCCTGGTCCCAACGACGGAGGGACAGGCCTGAAGTGGGTGGCAGAGATCACCTTGCGCACTGGTTGCATGAGCGCATCTCGGACCAGTATCGAAATGTCAGAGCCAGAGTGCCTGGCACGTAAATTTGTGTCACTTCACACCAGAGGCACTAATCTGTCAGAGTACGTACCCTTCCGTGCGTTCTGCCAAAGTGCGGTAATCTCTTGCCTCCAGTTGACATGGGGTAGCACCGATGTGGATTTCAAACATGCGCTTGCGAGCTTCGAGACCGGGGAGGGGGATGTATATTCGCTTTTCGAAACGACGCTTGATGGCGGGGTCGAGTTGCCACGGTATGTTGGTTGCGCCGAGGACAAGGACGCCGGTGTCGTCGTGCCCTACACCATTCATCTGAACGAGGAATTCTGTCTTGATACGCCTCGATCCCTCCGATTCGGACTCGTTCCGTGTTCCTGCAAGGGAATCGACCTCATCGATGAAGATGATGGCGGGTTTGTTTTCGCGGGCCATTTCGAACAGGTTCTTGACGAGCCTGAGTGGGTACGATGATCAACAAGGACGAAGGAAGATACCGGGATCGACTTGCCTTTCTGAATCGCCCTGCCACTTGCTGACGAGATCACTAGAACTCACGCTAAAGAACGTGCTCTTGGCTTCCGTTGCGACGGCCTTTGCGAGGTATGACTTTCCCGTTCCCGGCGGGCCGTACAAGAGGATGCCTTTCCAAGGCGTGCGTTTCCCGGTGAACAGGTGCGGGAATTTGATGGGCAGGATGACGGCTTCCTTCAAGGATGCTTTGGCGCCTTCCAAGCCGGCAACGTCGTCCCATTTTACGTTGGGTTTCTCGGAGAGGATCGCGCTGGAGAGACCGGCACGGAGTTTCTTCAGCTCGGGATCTTGATCGTCGTCGCCGCCCTCCTTGCCTTTGCTACCGACTGCCGTGGAGCCGTTGGCGCTGACGGCCTTGCGTGATCGTTTCTCCTCTTGTGCTTGGATGTGTTTCTTGAGGGTTTCGGCGCGTGTTAGGTATTCTTCAATCTTGGCTCGGATCAGAACCTTGGACTTGTCGTTCTTTTCGTCTGTGGCAACGTGAGCGGAGAGAAACAGCCGGGTGCGCGGACGGACATTTCTGGGCGAGCATGAAATAGTCGAGCGAGTTCATGTATTGCTTGTACGACTCTGCGTAGTTTTGCTTGACATCTTCGTCAATGGCCCGCTGGACAATTTCAATGGCTCTCTAGCAGATCGGTGAGATGGATGATGGGAGCGAGGTGGGCTTGCTTACGTCCAGGTTGGATTGACTGGACATGTCTGAAGGACACACGGGACCTCGCTTGGATCGGGATGAAGTGGTGGTGGTGAGGTGAAACACAGCCACAGCGTGTCAACGGGCGCAGCACCCGCTCGGGTTGTTCTTGGTCGGCGATGGACACCGCCAAGGAAGCTGCGATCCCAACGCGACTCTTTTCGAGCATCGTCCCGAATCTAATCGCCGTGTTGGAACGCACGCAGAGCGCTGAAGGCGTCGTCTCAGCGGAAGCGAAGCAAGCACTCCTTCAGGCAGTGCGCGTGCTTCCCATGACGTCCGTGTCGTTACTAAGACGCCCCGCAGACGAACGACTTGAAGGGTGCGCTCACGCAAGCGAAAGACTACGCCACCGCGCTCCCCGGCGGCGAACTGAACTTCCGGGAGCAGCGCGAGCTCATCGCGATGCTGGAAAGGCTGCGGGATCATAAAAAGTGATGTCGCAGTGATCCGTCTCTGAGCATGATGGGAACTCTGATGCCTGTGGTCAGGCAGGAGCTAGCTCTCTTTGCCAACAAGGTCATGAACGATGTGAATTCGGCGACCCAGGCGGCGGATGCCAGGATGGAAGTGGATTCCACGGCATCGACGCCGTTTGGATCCTGAGAGCATTTCTTGCTACTCGCAGAATTGCAGAAATATATGCGACTTTGTAGAGGTGTCGGGCCCGGGCAGACTCGGCCAGGCACAGGCGTCCCCCGTGGATCAAGTCAACGAAAAGATGCTCGCCGGGCTAAAGGTCCGAATGAGCCCAGCATAACACGAGGACGCGCATGCCAGACTCTGTCCAGAGCAGAAAAAACGAACTCGACGGGTCGGGGGTGTTGGTAGGCTGGCTTGGCCCGCTCAATGGTGTCGTCCCGTCGGACTCGGGACGCAGCCTACACAGCTCAGCACCATGCTACAGGACGAGGTTGGTGCCTGGGAGCGATGGTACCAGCGGCCGACGAGCACTTTGGGGCCGCCTGCGGTGTGTACAGCTCCGGCCCGGCTGGCATCGGAAATGCAGTCCGAGCGTGGATCCCAAGGCACTCGGCCCGACCACCGACTATCACTAAACGATGCATGGGACTGGCAATGCTGCGAATTGACGACGAGACGGCGAGGGACCGAGTCCAGCTCGTTGTCGTATAGGCGATAGTGCGGCGGCCATGTGTGAGCGAGTCGGGCGCCATTATAAATAGAAAATCATGATTGGCTGCGTGATAAAACCGAGCTGTCGGACGGAATTCGCCGGAAAGCAGCCCTTTTTCCTCATCCCAAGCTCTGGCTTACTCCAAGACCGCCCAAGTCGTCGTCGACGCTGTTCCCGACGATGTTCACTCTCACCCCACGAGCCCGTGATGTCCTTCGTCCCCTCCGACACCTCGCGGCCGGGATGGCCACTGTCGCACCACGTATCGGCGATACCAAGGTAGCCATGTCGCTCCTCGAAAAGAGCGCGTACATAAACTACCAACGGATCGAGGATAACCTCGCCATCGTTCGCGAAAGGTGCCCAACTTTCTTCGTGGTACCAGGGAACCCCCGCTGATGTGACATTAGGTTGCGTCGTCCGCTAACGCTGTCGGAGAAGATCGTTTACGGGCATCTGGATGACCCCCACAACCAAGATCTCGTCCGTGGGGTCAGTTACCTTAAACTTCGCCCAGACGTATGTACCCGCCTTTCTTGCCTGTGCGCTGCTCAAGCGTTTCGTAGCGTGTAGCATGCCAGGATGCGACCGCCCAAGTATGCCCTTTTCGATACGTCATGTTCCGATATGTGCTTATGTAATATAGATGGCGCTCTTGCAATTCATGTCGGCCGGCATGGACACTGCTGCGGTACCCACCACCGTCCACTGTGACCACTTGATCGAGGCGCAAGTCGGTGGCGTCAAGGACTTGGCTCGCGCCGTTGACATCAACAAAGAAGTCTACGATTTCTTGGCGACCGCTACCGCCAAGGTGCGTTCCGTCTCCTCGTTCCGACAGTTTTGCCCAAGGTCCGAATTCCACAGTATGGTCTTGGCTTTTGGAAACCCGGTTCAGGCATCATTCACCAAATCATTCTGGAAAACTACGCCTTCCCTGGCGGGCTTATGATTGGTACCGACTCGCACACCCCCAATGCGGGTGGTCTCGGAATGGTGGCCTGTGGTGTCGGCGGCGCTGATGCCGTCGATGTCATGGCTGGTATTCCTTGGGAGCTCAAGTGCCCCAAGGTTATCGGCGTCAACCTTACTGGCAAGATCGGTGGCTGGACGACTCCAAAAGGTCGGGTTGTTTGTTCGACTGGTTATTGCATACTATTGCTCACACCGTCGTCTTGCAGATGTTATCCTCAAGGTTGCTGGAATTCTCACTGTCAAGGGTGGAACTGGTGCCATCGTCGAGTATCGCGGGTCTGGTGTCGAGTCCCTCTCTTGCACAGGCATGGCTACCATTTGCAACATGGGTGCTGAGATTGGTGCCACCACCTCTCTCTTCCCCTTCAACAGTCGTATGGTCGACTACTTGAATGCAACCAAGCGTTCAGAGATTGCTCAATACGCCCAGCGCTTCTCGCACAACCTCAAGGCTGATGACGGCGCCGAGTATGACCAGGTCATCGACATCGTACGTGTTTGTTTGCAATGCCCAGTATACGTTTTGACTGTGCTGGAGTAGAACCTGTCTGAGCTCGAGCCTCACGTCAACGGTCCCTTCACTCCTGATCTTGCAACTCCTCTCTCCAAGTTTGCCGAGGAGGTCAAGAAAAACAACTGGCCCCAGGATCTCAAGGTTGCTCTCATTGGTTCTTGCACTAACTCGTCGTACGAGGACATGTCCCGCTCTGCTTCGATTGCCAATGAAGCATCTGCGCACGGTCTTCAGGTTAAGAGCAAGTTCACTATTACTCCTGGTTCTGAACAAATTCGTGCTACCATCGAACGTGACGGTCAAATGGGTGCCTTTGAAAAGGTCGGGGGTCTTGTTCTTGCGAATGCTTGTGGCCCTTGCATTGGTCAGTGGGACAGACAAGATGTCAAGAAGGGAGAAGTCAACTCGAGTGAGTCGCTTCTTTCAAACGTCCGAAAAACTGTTCTGACTTGTGGTCAGTTATCACTTCTTACAACCGTAACTTCACTGGTCGTAATGACGCTAACCCAGCCACCCATGCTTTCGTTGCTTCTCCGGACATCGTAACCGCGATGGCTTTTGCGGGTGACCTCACTTTCAACCCCGTCACCGACACCCTTACCGGTGCTGATGGCAAGTCATTCAAATTTTCGGACCCTTCTGGCAACGAACTTCCTCCTCGCGGCTATGACCCTGGTCAGGACACCTTCCAACCACCCCCTGCAGACCGTGCAGCTGTTGCGGTCGCTGTCAGCCCTACGAGCGATCGTCTGCAACTCCTCCAGCCATTCCAGCCGTGGGATGGCAAAACACCTGCCGATCTTCCCGTCTTGATCAAGGTCAAGGGCAAGTGCAGTAAGTGAAATAGCTTCGTAGTCGATATTGGCGGGTTTAATCATGCCTCACTAGCCACGGACCATATTAGTGCTGGTGGGCCCTGGCTCAAGTACCGTGGACATCTTCAAAACATTTCCCGTGAGTTTGGGCCGTGGTCATGTCGGAACTCCGTGCTTACGCCGACCTAGAGAACTGCTTGATTGGTGCCATCAACGCTGAGAATGGCGAGGCAAACAAGGTCAGGAACTTGGTTACTGGTGAATACGACGGAGTGCCACAGACTGCTGCCTACTACCGTGACCACGGCATCAAATGGGTGGTCATTGGTGACCACAACTATGGTGAAGGTTCCTCGCGCGAACACGCTGCCCTCGAGCCTCGTTACCTCGGTGGTTTGGCCATTATCGTTCGCTCCTTTGCTCGCATCCACGAGACCAACTTGAAGAAGCAGGGTATGCTTGCACTGACGTTCGCCAGCCCTGAGGACTATGACAAGGTCCAACCGCACGACAAGGTGGACATTCTCGGCCTCGAGTCGTTCGCTCCCGGAAAGAACTTGACTCTGGTTGCCAAGCATGTGAATGGCACCAAGGATGTACGTGTTCGAAGTGCTTTGGAATATTGCCGACATTAATGTTCCGTTCAGGACATTCCTCTTGCGCATTCGTTCAACGAGGGCCAAATCGAATGGTTCAAGGCTGGTTCTGCTCTTAACCTGGTTTGTATTCACAGAACTTGTTGTCCGTTGATTGACGTTGCCATGATCCAGATGGCTGCCAAAGCAAAACAGTAGATGGGTAGAATAGTCAACTTCGCCATGTGAACCGTTGCACGCTCTAACAGTAATTGTCACCATCGGGCGGGTCCGAACCTGGGCTCATTGCATAAGGCTTCTGTTTCTCTTCATTTCATCCTAGTCCTTAAGACTGATTCCATCTTTATGATCATCTCTTTACATACTAGTTATCATTGTATATTAGTAGGGTAACCTGTGGCTTTGCCACTTGTGACATGGATGTCAGTTGAATAATAACTGTTTTCATTAGATACTAAACTATATTTTGTGGGGCTAGGTAGGGTGGTGACATGCTTTACACTGCCTCACTGCTGTGAGGGATGTGCAAGTAGCTAATGGTTCATGTCACACTAGGAGATTTGTGCATACTAATTAATTATGATGTAAACAGCTATTTTTTACTTGATAATTCCTACTTAGATTGAAAAATTTACCATGCCTGTGCAGGGGGTAAAGCATGGTGTCAAATAGGTTGGACAAACTCTGGGTGTATGCAACTCTGGAACTTCAAAGTTGAGGTTGTTGGATGGGATGGTGGTTTCACCTTACATATGTGGTGTACCCTTGCTTGAGTCCTATATTTAACTTGATGTTCTCACTCTCTGCCTATTGGTTGTCATTGCACAACATCCAGCTCTGGCCTCTGGCCTCCAACCCCCCTCTTTGTAAAGCTGGAACTGAGTCCAGCAAGGGTGCACTATATACAGTGAGCAACAAAACTGTTGCAATGCCTAACTTCAATCTGGTGTGTGAAGCACACCACAATCACATGTGGGAATCTTGCTTAGCTTTGGTGGCACTAAATATAGTAGTCACTCTAGGCTACAAATCATTCCCTTATATCATGTGACTCAAATCACAGCCACATGAGATATACTCCAATAAATCAGGGGTACTCATTGTAATAGTTTTGTTGCTGACATCAAGGGTATCATAAATTAGTATGAAGTGTATCCTCCTTTGGCCTCAATTACCTTTTTCATCCTCCTGGACATACTCTGAATCAATCCTTGACATTCCTCTATTCCAATCTTCTCCCACTCCACTTGAATGTGCTTCCAAAGTGCCAATATTCCTTTGAGTGGCTTAGGATACTGTGTTAGCCTTCTTTTGAGAAGAAACCACAAATGCTCTATAGGACTGAGGTCTGGAGATTGAGCAGGCCACACCATGACCACAAAATCATGGTCAGAAAACCAATCCTTGGCCTTTTTGCTGGTGTGCTTGGGGTCATTGTCCTGTTGAAAAATAACATCCTCTGGAGATTTGCCATAATAGTGAAGGGTTCCTTGAAGTTCATCCTTCAAAATCTTCACATAGAGGTCAGCATTCATCCTACCATCAATCTTGCAAGCCAATTCCACTCCTTCCCAAGTCATACAATCCCACATCATCAAAGAACCTCCTTCAAACTTTACTGTTCCTTCCACCAGCCTATTACTAAGGCCTTCTCCTGCCTTTTTCTGCATCCATTTCTTACCATCTAATCCAATGCAATTTATTTTGATCTCATCTGACTAAATAACTTGCTTCCAGTTTTTTATAGTCCAATGCTGATGGCTTTCAGCCAAATCTAATCTTGACTGCCTATGATCTTTGGAAAGAAAAGGCTGTTTTTGCTTGACTACAGCCTTTATTCCTGCTTGTATGAGATGATGGCACATGGTCTGGGAAGATATGGAATGGTTCTTGATGTTAGAGAGTGTATGGCTGACTTGGACAGCATTTTCAGCCTTCCCAGTTCCAATTAGACAAATAGCATGTTGTATGTCAGTGGGAGTAATAAGAGATGGACATCCACCAGTAGCTTTAGAAAGGTTGGGAAGGTATTTGGAGCAGATTCTATTAATAGTAGAGTGATTAAAGCCAGTAGCATTTGAAATCTGGTGAGTAGATTGATCCAATTCCAGAAGAAAAGTAATGTGGGTGATTTGCTCAGTAGAAAGGGATTTCATAATGGTGGTAGTGAAAAGAGAAGTGATATTTTGATTTGTTTGTATCATTGGAGTATTTATGTACATCACATGACCAATATATTATATAAAAACTTTTTAAAATATGTCAATTTCATATATTTCCATGTTAGCAACAAAACTGTTGCAATGAGTACCCTTGATTAATTGGAGTGTATCCCATGTGGCTGTGATTTAAATCACATGACATAAGAGAATGATTTGTAGCCAAGAGTGACTACTATATTTGGTGTCACCAAAGCTAAGTGAGATTCCCACATGTGATGGTGGTGTATGAAGTGCACCAGATTGAGGTTAGGCATTGCAACAATTTTGTTGCTCACTGTAAGGTGAAGCCAAGTCCCATCTGACCCCCTCAACTCTGGTACTCCAAAGTCAACCCTGGAGTTTGTCTGCCTGTGTTTAACAGTAGCACTGTGTGTATTGTTGTAGGTGAACTCAGTGAGAAGGAGGAGGTCCAACCAGTTGTCTTGTTGATACTGTTTCAGGATCTGGTTAGCACATTCTGTCTGTCCATCCTCCTCCAGATGATATCTGGAGGTGAAGTGGAGGCACATGTCAAGTGCTTTACCTAAAGAATAGAAAAAATGTGACATGAACTTGGAGTTCCAATCAGAAGTGACATGGAATGGGACTCCCTGCTTAGAGAACACAGGAATGAGGAATAACTTGACTAGGTTAGTGAGGGTGATGGTGTCATGGATGGAGATGAATATTGCTTGCTTGGATAACTTGTCAATGACCACCAGAATGGCAGTGAAGCCTTTGGAGGAAGGGAGTTGTTCAATAAAATCTATTGAAATGGAGTTCCATGGCTTCTTTGGGACTGGCAGTTGCTTTATGGATGATGTCTTGGAATCTTAGCTTGGGTGCAGGAAGTGCAGGAACCAATGTAGTCCTTTACCAATATGCATATACTGGGCCAGGTATATTCCCTGTGGATTAGTTTGAGGGTCTGATTCTGGCTGAAGTGCCTGTGGTAGAGTGATTGTGAAAAGCTCAGAGCACTCAGAGACAGAGGTCTTTAGCATCAGGGATGTATATATGGTTGTCATAAAGGAGAAAACTCCTAGGTGAAACTGACCATCAGGAGTTATTTGTAGGGATAGCAGTGAGAAGGAAAGATGCTATAGGGTCAGATGGAAGAGTGGAGAGGATGTCAGAACATATTTGTTCCATGTTGAGGAGGAGAGCAGCTTGAAGCACTGGAGCTTCCAGGTATGTTGCTTAGAGGAATGAAGCAAGTTGGTCTTGGATGAATATAACATCATCAGCAAATTAACAGATTGCTTTCTTGCACTTTTGGTACTTTTTTATATTATAAAAAGCATGACATGTGTGAAAAGTTTGAAAAAAGGCTGAAAAGTCAAATGAGATTGCTCAATGCTGGAACATTGAGAAAAAGGCCTGAAGACTACTGCTTAGTACCATTAGTGCTAGCTATGTATGTATTAATACAAAGAATTATGTTAACACTGTGAGGAGCTGTGCTTCCCTATGGTTGAAATATGGTATATTTTCCCTTTTCAGATCATCTGATGTGCCATCTGGACAACTACATTCATGCACACTCAACCTATATCCACTGGACCCATTGGCCAGACCCACTGCACTCACCAGACCCTTGTGAACTGTGTCCACTGCCATTGTCCCTTATGTCCATCTATCCATCTTGTCTTGCAAGTAAGTTTTTATATTTTATTGTGTTAGTTTCTATTTGTTTTCTGTTCATACTTGTATATCCAGACTGTAGCACACTGACCAGTCTCACTGGACCCACACCAAACTCACTTGGATACTATGTACATTTGGCCAGTTTGCCTTTTCTTTGTTTGTACAGTCCTGGGAATACCTGGATTATAAAGTGCTGTTTATTACATACACAATATATCTTTCCACTTATCATCTGAACCATCCTGTCTGTTTCTACTGTCACTGTTGCTGTTATTGACCATCCTGTTAGTCTATCACACCCTGTATGACCTAACCAGTTCTACATTCCACCCAGGAGTGTCCAGACCCACCATATCTTGCTCTACTGCACTTGGGACCATAAGCCCCAGCATCTCCAACCCGTTTCCATCTTCTTTCTCTCTCTGGGGATGAACCCATTTCATCCCCTTCATCATGTCTGCCATCCACCTGCTACAAGAGCAGCCTGGATTATTGTTCTTCAACACCTGCCTCTCCTGTTCTGGCAGACTGCTGTTACTGTTGTCCAGTACTGGTGGATGTTAGGACTCAACTAATGGCTCAGACTGTGGTTAGCCCAAACAATGCTAACCAATGAATAACTATTTGAAAGTGTGGAAATACATGGGGTGAGTGAGACTATATACAGTGAGCAACAAAATTATTGCAATGCCTCATCTCAATTTGGTGTGTGAAGTGCATTGCAATCACATGTGGGAATTTTGCTTAGCTTTGGTGACACCAAATATAGTAGTTACTATTGGCTACAGATTATTCCCCAAAGTCATGTGATTTAAATCACAGCCACATGAGATATACTCCAATTAATCAAGGGTACTTATTGCAACAGTTTTGTTGCTAACATGGAAATATGAGAAATTGACATATTTTGAGAAGTTCTTACATAATGTATTGGTCATGTGATGTACATAAATACTCCAATGGTACAAACAAATCAAAATATCACTTCTCTGCTGGAATTAGGTCAATCTACTTGCCAGATTTCAAATGCTATTGGCTTTAATTATTCTACTATTAGTAGAATCTGCTCCAAGTACCTTCCTAACCTTTCTAAAGCTACTGGTGGATGTCCATCTCTTATTACTCCCACTGACATGCAACATGCTATTCATCTAATTGGAACTGGGAAGGCTGAAAATGCTGTCCAAGTCAGTCATACACTCTCTAACATCAAGAACCATTCCATATCCTCCCAAACCATGTGCTGTTATCTCAAACAAGCATGAATGAAGGCTGTAGTCAAGCAAAAACAGCCTCTTCTTTCCAAACATCATAGGCAGTCAAGATTAGATTTGGCTGAAAGCCATCAGCATTGGACTATAAAAACTGGAAGCAAGTTATTTGGTCAGATGGTAGGAAATGGGTGTGGAAAAAGGCAGGAGAAGGCCTTAGTGATAGGCTTGTAGAAGGAATAGTAAAGTTTGGAGGAGGTTCTTTGATGATGTGGGATTGTATGACTTGGGAAGAAGTGGGATTGGCTTGCAAGATTGATGGTAGAATGGATGCTGACCTTTATGTGCAGATTTTAGAGGATGAGCTTTAAGGAACCCTCCACTATTATGGCAAACCTTCAGAGGATGTCATTTTTCAACAAGACAATAACCCCAAGCACATTAGCAAAAAGGCCAAGAATTGGTTTTCTGACCATGATTTTGTGGTCATGGTGTGGCCTGCTTGATCTCCAGACCTCAGTCCCATAGAACATTTGTAGTTTCTTCTCAAAAGAAGGCTAGCAGAGTATTCTGAGCCACCCAATGGAATATTGGAACTTTGGGAGTGCATTCAAGCAGAGTGGAAGAAGATTGGAATAGAGGAATGTCAAAATTGATTCAGAGTATGCCCAGGAGGATTCAGGAGATGATTGGGGCCAAATGAGGATATACTTCATACTAATTTATGATACCCTTGATGTCAGCAACAAAACTGTTGCAATGAATACCCTTAATTAATTGGAGTATATATCATGTGGCTGTGATTTAAATCACATGACTTGGGAGAATGATTTGTAGCAAAGAGTAACTACTATATTTGATATCACCAAAGCTAAGCAAAATTCCCACATGTGATTGTGGTGCACTTTGTGCACTGAATTGAGGTTAGGCATTGCAATGGTTTTACTCTGGGCAAAGGGGAGAGGGAGAGAGTATGATGTAGATAAGCCATGCTTGATGGAATATATAGGAATATGATGGAATGGAAAGGTAGGAATGATGATAGCTATGTTATTTAGGAGCAATTGGAATGAAGTGGAAGATTAGGATTTGACATTACCCCCTCTTCATGTCCTGATGTCCTCAGCAGGCAGGAATAAAGTATTCATTTCCAAACTGGTTGTATTGCATGTGGAAATGCTGGAACTCTTGTGAGGTGAGAATCCCTGTGGGGGTGAATAGTGGTTCACCTTGGCAGATTGGGCATAAGCAGGGTTGGTCAGTTTGTGCTGCTTGGAGTTATAGTTTTGGTTCCAGACATACCACAAGGGGATGTACAGTAAGCAATGGAAGAATTCTGTGGGGGTCTTATTAGCCACTTTCCATTGGATATCGGAAATTGGGCTGAGTTGTTGTTTGTAATTGAGTATGAAGGGAGTGTATCTGGTTGCTGCTCTGATCTTGGAATTTTGTGTGAACTCAGCTAGGGCTAGCCATTCTGCCCAGTCTGTCTGCCAATTGTTAGTATAAATCTGCAGGTATGTCCTGGCCTTCTGACTGGCTCATTCAGTCAGTCAGTCAGTTTGTAGGTGGTATGCCATGGATGAATTGGCATGGATTTCCAGTAGCCTGTAGAGTGCTTCCATAAACAATGATATGAATTATGGGCCCTAATCAGGGATGACTTTAGACAGTACTCTGTGGAGTTTAAAAATTTGGTTCCTAAAAATTTGTGTGATGCCCTGTGATGTGATGGTTGTGATGACCAGTATTAGTCTCACCATCTTTGTGAATCAATTGATGATAATGAGGATTATGTCTTTCCCTTGGGATTGGAGTAGGGGTCTGATGATGTCGACCAAAATGGTTGTCCACAGTTCTGTTAGGATGTCATGGGGCTGGAGGGGAGTTTTCTTGGGTTTGGTGAATGCTTTCACCTTTTGACAATTATTGCACTTCCAAATGTAATTGTCCATGTCATGTTGTAGTGAGAGCCAAAAATATCACACCATTATGAGATCTCTGATCCTCTTCACTCCCAGGTGTCTTGCTGTAGGATGATGTTAAACTTTGGCAGTGAACTCAGGGGTAACTCCAGAGTACTGGAGTTGAGGGGGTCAAATGGGACTTGGTTTCACCTTATGTGGTGCACTCTTGCTTGACTTGGTCCTGGATTTGCAGAGAGGTTGGAGGTTGGAGTTGGTAGTTGTGCAATGACAACCAAGAGGAGAGTAAGATTGACCAGTTAAATCAATATTCAAATTAAAGAAATACATGGCATATTCTATGGAGTTTATATACAGAGGGAAAACATATTACTAAGTCCAGAAGTCAGATGACAGAACATACCAGAGGGTTGGAGATAAACATGTGCCAGTGCATTGCCTTGGAGCTGTGCTCCTAGACAAGCAGTGGTCTCAGAGGTGTCTAAGTGAAGAATGAAATGTAAAGGGTGAGTAATGAAATAGAACATAAAGAAAGGGTCATAGAGTGTTACTTATCATACAAGTCCAGATGTGGTAAGTACAGAGAGAACAGAGATTGAACTGGGGTTAGTACTGAAGTTAGTACCAGATATGGCAGAGTTGTACTTGGTGGACTTTAGGATATGACAGATGGTTATGGTGTAGTCACAGGACTTTCTCTCTGATGGTTTTGTCATTCAGGACATACACCAGGCCTCTCCACTGGATCAGCCCTTCCTCTTCCCTCTAGTCCAACATCAGCAAATCACTTTTGTCTGTCCAGCACTGTTCAGCACTGGACAGTGTCCTAGCACTCCCAGCCTGATCTATTCTAACTATTTATGTCCAGTGTCAG
>JBBPKK010000148.1:0-46488 GCA_038089215.1 Tylopilus vinaceipallidus
GTACCTCCAGCGGGCCGCGGAGCTCGTCAATCGCGAGCCCGTCGTCGCATACTGGTGTACGTCCACCACTTCCGCCCCCGCCGTGTGTTGACCCCGCACCAGGTGCCTACTACGCTGCCCAGCACGGCATATCTCTCAAAGCACAAGATGCCAACTCGCGGTCCCTCCTCCGCAACCTCCTCGACGCCCTCGAGCGCCTCAAGAGGGAGATCGGCCCGAATGACGCCATCGATATCGAACCCGCGAGCGCGGCCTACGTCGAAAACTTTGCCTTGAAGGTGTTCAAGATGGCAGACGACGAGGACAGGGCTGGACGCGCAACAAAGTACCTCTTCCTCCTTCATTACCCATCCCACCGTCTCACCCGTGCCCCGTCGCAGGTCCACCGCCAAAAAGTTCCTCGCAGCGGCCAACTTCTTCGAAGTCCTTCGCGTCTTCCCGGCAACTGACATCTCGGAGGATTCGGTCAGTTCATCTCCGATCACTCGCTCGCGCTCATTCACCGCCCTGCAGACCGAAGGCAAGCTGAAATACGCCAAATGGAAAGCAGCTGACATCGCCAAGGCCTTCCGCGAAGGCAGGCGCCCCACCCCTGGGCCCGCTGGGTCACAACTCGACCCCGATCTGGCTCCTGTCCTACCACCAGTGGACCACTTCCCATTGGCACAGCACCCCCCAACGCCCCCAAAGCCCGCATTTCGCGAGCATTCGCCGCCAAAATCTCACTCTCGCTCCCCGAAACGTCAATCCCCACCACCCACCCTTCCCTCCGAAGACATAGTCCGCGCTAACCGTCTCCCCATCCACCCGGGAGAGGATAAGCACGACAACGAAGACCTCAGCCCTGGACGCTGGAGTACTACTGCCACGCCAGGCTTTGATCTGGCCAGGGCACCACTAGATGGCGTTGACAGCACCAGTGGCAGCCCGGACAGCCTCAACCACCGGCACGAGCACGTCGTGGACCCCATGACGCGCGCCTCCGCTCAGCCCGCCAACAGCAAGCTGCGGACTGCATGGGTGAGCACCGAGATGGAGGGTGCAGCCAGCGACGAAGAACTTGTCCAAGATACGGCGCTTAACGCGGGCACAAGCCGGGGTCGAGTGCGGTTCTCGATCGACACCCCCGGCCACACCTCGCCCCCGAAACACGCGTCCGTGTCCCCGTCTTTCCGCGCCCAGGAGGTGTCCTCGTCACCTCCCAGACTGGCTGATCTGCCACCAGGGTTCGTTCCTACTGGTGCTCCGTCGTATGCATCAGCGCCTGCGTCAGCGACGTTTAGTCCGCCCTTTGTTGTGCCACCCCTACCACCGCCCGTCCCTCATTCCGCGCCACCCTTTTCCCCCCCATCCGCGCCCATATTGCTTGCACCCTCTGCGCCACCAGCGTTCGAGGCCATGCAGGCGCCGCCATATCCACCACCGCCTCCACGCGAGGTGGAACTGACGCCATCCCTTATCGCAAAGGCACAGAGGCACTGCAAGCTTGCGATCTCGGCGCTCGATTACGAAGATAGACAACACGCAATCAAGGAGCTGAAGGCCGCGCTAGAGACGTTGGGTGCGTCCCTGTGAAGAATGTGACAGAGAATGGGCTGGTTCCTGTTATCGACGTCCAAGTATACGTATTTATCCGTATCAAGATCTGAGTGCTGTGTCGTGCCCTATTCTTATTGACCGCTCCACCGGGGGTGGGGCGCATTACCATACGTATCCATTGTAATCTTGTTCAGTCATTGTATCCAGTTGCATCATATCAGCATACAGTTGAGCACAGTAAACTATTAGGAAGGTGGAGATGACGCAAATCGCAAACACGAGGCAATCACAGCACCCCTCGGAAGATGGATTGCGTGGGGTTCATATCAGCCGGGCTCTCCACATGTGGGGCTCCCGGTAAAATCCTCGGCGAAGCTATCCTCGGCAATGCAGGCGCAACGACGGCTCCAAGCTCAGGTGGGGAGTCGGGATCTTCCGAGGGTACTGGGGGTGCCAGTGTGGGTATGGGTGGAATGGGGGGAGAAAGCGCCACATTCAGCGGTGTGATCGGGCGGGTTTGCGAGGGTGAGATGGACGAAAGAGGGGAGGACGATCGCCCGGGATGCAGCTGAAGCGGAGAGGGAGACGGGGGTGCAGACGCGTTCGACGGCACAGACGACAGCGTGTCCGTGCGGGACGGAGACACGGGAAGGTCAAACAGCGGGGGCGGGAGCGCATGGAACGTCTTGAGCGCCGTCGAAAGGTCGTCGAGCTGCTGTTCCGTCAACACCGACGCGTCTACTCGACGACGCACACGCGCACCTTGTTCATGATCCCACCGATGGCCGCCTTGCGCTGCTTGAACTGCTCCGCCAGCCGCGCAAACTCCTCGTCCCGCCGCCGCTTCCCGTACCCGCGCACGTCGTCCTCGTCGTCCTCCTCACCCTCCTCCTCGCCCTCGGAGTGGTCCGTCGAGATCTCCGAGGCGGCGATGCCCGCGACGGGCTCCTCGGGCTCCTCGTCCCCGATCGGCAGCGTCTGGCCGCGCCGGGAGCGCCTGCGGGCAGGCCCCGGACGCCCACCCCCGCCCGCCCTGGGCGCCATCGGCACTCCCGCGCCGGGTGCGGCCCGCCCGACGCCCTCCATGTCCGCGTGCATCGCAGCGATCTCGGCTTGCAGCGCCAGTATCCGCTCGAGACTCGACCACAGCGTCCGGTCGCCGTCCGCGGTCGGGACTGCGCCGTCGCCCAGCCTGGCGCCCGAGAACGGGTCGAAGACGGCCAGCGCCGGCAGGACCGGAGGCGGGGGCGCGGAGTCGGACGTCTGCGTGGTCAGGGAGACCGAGGGCAGCGCCGGGCCCGACGGCGCGGAGGGAGTCACGCTCGTGCTGGCCGCGTCTGTCGGCGGTGCAGACTTGCCAAACACCTGGGCGAGGACGGTGTCCTGGGGCGTGAACGGCGCGGCCTGGAGGCGGTCGGGCGCAGAGGCCCGCTTGGAGATGGGGGTGGTGGGGCGCGGGTAGGACGTCGGGGAACCGAGGCTGGGGGCGGGCAGGTCAGAGGTTCTGGGCGTCCCCGGTTCCTTGTCGGCGCTGTGAATGAGACTGGGGGTGCGGGCGTAGGCACTGGGGTCGTTGATGTGTGCGTGGAGCTCGTCGAGCGGGGCGTCGGATGGCACGGTCTGCAAGGACGGCGAGACGGCCGAGGAGGCGTCGGAGTGGGCATTGTCGGGTGCCCGCAGGAGGCTGGGAGAAGTTTGGCGGCGGCTCGACTTGCTACCGAACCAGGAGTGCAACATGATCCAGAGCAAAACACAGCCGACCCCTGTACACTACTGTCTATTCATCAATCCTCAGTGCCCCAAACCTGCCAACGTTCCCCCCGCGGATCGCCGGTGTCGCATCGTCCTCGTCATCCGTTTCACCCGGCACCACCCTGACCCCGCCGTCGTCCTCTTCGTCGCTCGACAGTTCGTCCAGTTCCTCACTCTCCTCTTCTTCGTCCTCCCACGCGTGCTGTTGTACCCCATCCTTGAGCCAGATACACTCGTCACCCGGAACTGCGGTCCCGGGCGGCCAGAATGCCCACGGAATCTTTCCCTCGGCGACCAGCCTCAATACTGTACAACGTCAAGTCAGGGACGACGCGCAGCTGATGGATACCCACTGGCGTTGCCTGCCCGGTGAATGTCGGGCCTTCCAGCCTTGGCAGTGACCCACCCCTTCTTGTTGGCGTAGGCGGTCATGATGTCGTTCGCCGTCCATCCCGGTGCCTTTGGTTGAACCTGGGTCTGCTCGAGCGGACGCTGTCCCGGCCTCCAGGTGCGCTTATCTTCGACAGAGGGTGAAACGGAAGTTGGCTTTGCCTTGGTGGACCGGCTGGGCTGAGGGTGCAAGACACAATTTTCCGCGGATGCAACTGTGGCGTTGGATCCAGATGTGGATACTGAAGGGTGTGCGAGTTCCAGAATCTGCTCCAAAGGGAGAAGTCGAGCGAGTTGGTGGACGCAAAAGGGTACCGCAGAGATTCGAGAAATGGGGAGGATGCCCGAGAGGACCTGTTCCCGGGAATGAAAGAGTGCTACCAGAGATGGAGAAAGGCATCGTACTTGGATGTCCATCGGCACGAACGAGGGCATGACAAGCCCCGGACAATCGACAAGGCGGACATCGGAGGTCCAGAAGAGAGTTTGAAAATGCTTAGTCTAGAGGTGACTTCATCAGAATGGATGCATAAGCGACTAACGGTACAATCACACGCCTTCCCAGGAGTTCGCGAAGCACGTACGCGCGTCATGCCAAATATTGCGTTCAATAACGATGATTTCCCGACGTTTGGTTGGCCTGCGGTTGGGTGAGTAATCGCGAGGCGAAATCGGATATTACATACCAATAACGCCAATGGTCAGAAATTCGGGCTCCTTCCATTCATAGGTGCTACTCGTTTGCTCTTCTTCGCTGTCCGAAATCCTGGCATCACCTGCTTCGTCGGCCTCCGTTCCTTCCGTTCCGCGCTGACCCTGTTCCTTTGGCACTGCAGCGCCACCAACAGCCTTGCCGACTAACTTTCCTTTTGCCTTGAGGACGCCTTCCCAATCGATCATTCTCTTGACCTTGGGTGTCCACTTCTCGATCCTCTGTAGTCGTTCTTCCCCACTTTCCCCGGGACGTGGTGTCGTCACCCAGTAAGGAGGCTGAAGCAGCTGTTCATGTACACCCCGGAGCGTATGAACCAGTCTTTCCCTAAAAGTGCCTGGCAGATATGGTTCATATCGAGTTGGTCCCTGCTCTGCGGATGATTTCGGCGCATATGCCTCGACCGGGACTACCGGCACGCTAGGATAGTTGGCATTGAGAAAAGACGTCCAGGATGCCGTGCGTGCAGGACCGGAAATGTCCACCTTGGTTAGGACCAGGATGATGCGCGGCGCTTTGGACCCCAGGCCTTGTTTCGAACGCGGATCAGGTTCACTTTGTGGGAATGAGGTGGGAATGGCGAGGTATGCTGAGAGCGAGGGGGGGAGATGGAGCGGCGGGCAACGGGAGTCGAGCAACACAAGCAGGATCTGAGATATCTCTGTGACGCGCCAGCTATTTCATGTACGAAGGAAGGATGTAATTGTGCTCGGTATCTCAGTCTCAGAGAGATGAATAGGGGTAGATCAGCTTACAACTGTCTCCAAACCTCGATGTTTCTCTCAAAGTGGGTGGGTGGACGGGGCATTGGGTGCGTCTCAGAATCGTCGACACGATCGTGCGCGAGATCAGCGGAGAGAACCGTCTGATCGGTGGACGGCGGGGCATCCAGTACGTGTTGCCATTGCTCGACGATCGCATCCTGCTGGGCGAGCCAGGTACGAAAGTGAGCCTGTTCGTTGGCATCGAGCTCGTCCTTGGACATGTGGTATCTCCATTTTGGCCTCTTTGGCACGGTGCGCAGTGCCAGCGAGGCTTCTGGCGGGGCGGGCGCGACCGACGCGTGCCCGAGCACTGCAACGTCGCCTGAGATGGGTCTGCTAAGGACGATGGAACCCGCCAATGCCCTGGTCTGGTCTAGAAAGTTCTTGTCGAGCTTTACAAACTCGCTCTGGAGGCTCCTCGTGGCCCGGTCTGCTGCGCGCCTCGCCTCAGGCGTTCGGCGAGTGATGAGTGGTCCCTTCGTGGGTTCTGGGGCATCACCGCGTTTGACTGCGCGTTTGAGTTTGAGTTGGGCCTTGCGCTGTTTTCCCGAGAGCAACGGCATTTGACAGAGTGCTGACTGAGGCTGATGAATCGTCCAGGCACTCCCAACCTTAATAAAAGCGTCGCCATGTCCAAGTTGACCGCATCACATTAATGTCCTCCAAAAGCAACGTCGTCGTCATCGGCGCTGGGTTCGCTGGCATCGCAGTCGCCACCGGCCTCGCCGCAAAACTCGACCCCTCCCAGTACCACGTCGTCCTCGTCAGCCCACGCCCATACGCAATACCCCTCCCTGCATCCCTCCGTCTCATTGTCAGCGAGGCTGCCAAGCTCGAACAGACCGCGCTCGTCCCCCTCGACAGGCTCTTCAAGAAGGGCAATGGCGACACCAGGCTCGGCAGCGTCACCGCCATCGAGCCCAAGGACGCGCAGTCTGGCGGGCACGTGGTGCTGGACAGCGGCGAGCGCGTCCCATACGAGGCGCTCGTCCTTGCTACGGGGTCCAGGTGGAAGGGGCCCACCGACTTTCCTGCGCAGGAAAGTGCCGTCCTCCCTCATGTCCAGGCCTGGCGCGCAAAGTTTGCTCATGCCAAGCATGTCGTCATCGCTGGCGGCGGTGCCGTTGGTATTGGTCAGTCGCGTATGTTATCCGGCCCGTCCCAAGCTCACCCGTTGCATAGAGCTCGCTGGCGAACTGAAGGACGAATATCCTGTATGTCTTGCTTATCTCACACGTGCACCTTCTGAGCCGCGTCGTAGGACAAGAAAGTAACCATCGTGCAAGGCGACCGCCAGCTTCTCAACAGCACTTATCCACCAGCCCTCCGCGAGGGCCTCGCAACCCGTCTGCGAGCCCGCGGCGTTGAGCTGTTCTTCGACGAATATGTGGACACGATACCCGAAGAAGGCGTCGTCGGCGTTGTTACCCGCAAGGGGACAGCCATACCTGATGCTGATCTCGTCGTACGCATTCCCAACGTTTCCGCGTCGCACACGACTGAGCCTCGCGCGCACACAGATTTCCGCTCGTGGTCCTTCCCCAAACACAGCGTTCGTCAGTTCCTTGGGTGCGTCCGCGCTCTCCGAGTCTGGATTCGTCCGAGTCAGGCCCACCCTCCAACTGGCCGAGTACACCCGCATCTTCGCCGCGGGTGATGTCATCGAGTGGCCGGAGCAAAAACAAGCCGCCAAGGTCGCCTCCCATGCCGGTGTGGTTGTCCGAAATGTGGTGAACGTGCTCGCGGGCAAAAACAGTGCACTGGTCAACTATGGAGGCAGTGCCGAGCTGATCGTCATCACGAATGGCAAGGTGGGCGGACATTGATTTCGTTGCAGTTCATTGATGACCCGGGTGACAGAACGGCGGCATGTGTTACTTTCCGTTCTTTGGCGGATTTACGCTGGGGGACTTTTGGACGAGGCTGTTGAAGTCGCGCGGGCTGATGCTTGGCATGTTTCGGTCGAGTTTGGGGTATTAGTAGCGATGTGATCTGTTTCAAGTAGCAGTGATGAGATTGCAGTGCATCGTCTGAGACGACCATCCTGTCCAAGTGGCCTTTCCACGCCCCGTCGCCATCCCCATCGCTTGGCTGCCCGTCCCACGCCGCATCTTATGAGCGTATCTCTCCTCCCTTCTCCCCCCTTCTCCCCCATGCCGCCCCGCCCGTTCGACCCCGTCGTGGGCGGTCGCCGTCTCCTCCCGAGGAACAAGGACTTCTTCAACAAACACGGCCACAGACACCACTCTTTCGACCCGGAAAAGGCTCCGTATCCGCTCAGTTATGACAGGCAGGTCCTCGAGCTGTGAGTGCCCCCCCACGGCCGTACCTTCCGGGCCGTCCCTCACCCTGCCCCAGCGAGGCCATGGACCTCACTTTCCTCATGCGCGTCGCAAAATCTTGCACCCTTGCACCCTTTACGGACGGCCCACCGAATCGCGTGCTCGACCTGGGGTGCGGCGTACGTCTTCTCGCATCACACTCCTCGCCAGGCGCTGACGTCCATCCCAGGGTGGAACATGGGCCCTCGAGGCTGCAAAAGAGTGGCCCGATTGCCACATTGTACGTATGATTAACCTAGGGACGGCGCCGTGCGTTTTCACGTGCTATCTTTAGGTTGGATTCGACCTCGTCGACGTGCAAGCACCCCTATCACTCCTACCCCCAGAGATCGCCGGGCGCATAACGTGGTTGCATGGCAACTTGTGAGTACTGTTCCAGGCACGTCGTGGATCCCGCCGGAGGTTGATCATACGCCAGCCTAACGACAAAATTGCCCTTTGAGGAGGACCAGTTTGACTTTGTTCGCATGAGTAATCTGGGTAGGGGCATCCCTGAGAATAAGGTGAGCATGACGTTGTGCTTTTGAGTTGTAGAGCGCTATAGTGTCCGTTGCCATTCCTAGTGGGGGGTATTGCTCGAAGTGAGTCAGGTCGTTCCATCAACGTCACCGAATCTCAAGAGAACTGATAGGAGGTCAACCGTGTCTTGAGCCCAGGCGGCGTCGTGGAGGTGATTGAACATGGTACGTTTGCTCCTCGACCCTGGTGACGCCTAACAATAATCTCATCAGACATCATATTCCCTACCCTCCCAAGTTGGTTCACGACACCGCTCCACGTACGCAACAAACGATCCGACTCCATCCATCACCCCAATAGCATGCATCACCGGGAAGCAACGCCACCGCCGACGTCGGCGGACTCGAGATCGTTACCACACGACCATGCACTGCTTGAGAGCCTGTACTACGGCGTGTTTGAGAATCGATTTATCAACTTACGACCCAGCGGTGGGTATCTGCTTTCCCCTTCTGTGCTACGTGCTGATCACCAAGCAGCGATCCTTCCCATTCACTTTACGTCCACCTTTCGACACGTGATTTCTGGTCCCATGGTGCATTTCCGTATGCCGGCAATACCTCCCCTGCCAGCACTCCCACAGCCGTTACCAGCGAATGCACTGCTCATCAGTGGAGACGGTGACAGATCCGAGATCGCCTCGCAACCAACAACTTCGTCTGACATCCCGACTATCCAACCGTGCTCCGTTTCGTTCTCATCCACAGATTCAAGGCGAACGAGTCACTCTGCATCAACAGAAAAGTCGTCTCTGTTCGACCGGAATTTGTCGATATCAGACGTGAATACGCAGCTGACGGGTAATTCTGGCGACCCTCCCTCTCCTAGCTCACCGCAAGCGGCACAGACCACAAAGTTGCCTCTGTATGCTGTTGACGCGTCGTCCGCTGAAAGCACCACGGGGTGCGGTCCCAACTCGTGTTTGCTGCTCCCACTGGAGGAAGTTGACAAACTGAACGAGAGCTCGCTCGCAATGCAGCTGTATTGGAGTTATCAGAATGTGTTTGCCTCCCAAGAATCCATGTGGGAGGAACTTGTGGATAGGATGCGAAATCGGCCGAGCGAACTGACGGAGCTGGGGTGGGACAGTGATCTTGAGTTGAGTGAATTGGAGAGTAGGGCCAGGTTCGAGGTTCTCCTTGAACGATATAAGCGGTGAGATTGGGTTTTGTTTTGTTGACCATGTGGATGCTGAGAAGAATGCAGGGACATGCAAGCGCGGGTATCGCTATGGTGTTCGCTGGCTGACATGGGATGGCCAGTACCCCCGCGCGAACCGCTGTCAAAAGCAGAGCTTGTGGAGGAGGAGCGACTACATCATGCCATGCTGGAGGCGCGACGATCCGCAAGCACAGACGACCTGCAAACGTACTGCCGCTCGCTCCGCACGTTTTTGGGCACCAAAAGCTGCTGACTTGACTTGATGCTTGTTTTATCTTTATGCCGCCCACCGGACACCTGTACAGACTCACCCCAAGTCCTCCTTGTGCATGACAACATACCTTTGATGACATGATACCTCTTCGATGCTTGATGGATGCTTTTGACTGTAGCAATGCGTTTATTATCTATGTATTTTATCGGCCTGCTTGCTTGGATTCCTGTCGTCTAGATGTGAATAGCATGTCCTTCACTGTAGGCAAGGACCGAGAGCTTTCGGTCCTTGCATATGGAGAAGGTTTGAAGCAAAGATCAGTCATCGTAAGGGAGCGCTCGACTGATATACTTATTATTTGTTTATTTATTTGTCAGGGTGACTCGGAAACATTTCCCGATTTGGACCGGTGAATGCCGAGGAGTGGCTGATGCATTTTTCGACCGGACAAGGTTTCGCCATATGCCAGCTCGCAAGCCAAAGCAGCCCGCGTCCAGCGCAGAGGCGTCCAAGCATGCAGCCTCGCGCCCCGCGATGCTCCCCACAGAGCCCGAGCCCCCACCGCCCCGACGATGGTCCTGGTCACCGCTCACAGATTCCACCACCAGCACACATCCACCCATATTCACCAAAGACGGCAGGTGCGTCTTCCTTCCGCGCCATTTCGGGCCGCGCTGGATGCTTGCATTTGTAGCCATTTCTTCTCCATCGTTGGCTCTGCTATCAAAATTCACTCCACCAGCTCTGGAAAGATCATATCTACCCTACCCGGATCACAAGATGAGGGCCATACGGACGTGATCACCTCTGCCGTGCTCAATGCTCAAAACCCGTTTCAGTTGATTACCGCATCGTTGGATGGCACGCTCAAGATTTGGGATTTCCTCGAAGGCGCGCTCCTGCGGACGATTGGCCTCGACCAGCCTATACATCACGTGTGCATGCATGAGAAAATCAAGGACCGCATCTTTGTGGCCGCAATCAAGCCCAAGAAGAGCAGCAAAACCTCACGTGAGTCCCACCGAGAGTTTTTTTTTTTCTGAACGACTGAGGTTCATCCTCGTTAAACCAAGCCGCCCTCCCTCGGCCCGGTCGTGCCGACGGTACCCCAGACGAGAGTTGTATCGTGCTTCGAGTGTCCCTCAAGACGCAAAATACGGGTAGCCCCGAGAAGGCTCAGAAGTCAACCCAGGTTGTGCCAATCGGGAAGACGAAGGCGACGGCTGGTCTCGCAGTTTCGGCCAGTGGCGAACGATTAATCGCGATCGCCGGTCACAAGGCGTACGTGGCGCCAATCTCGAATCTCAAGTCTGGCTTCACCAAATTCGTGTCCCCGGAGCCTCTCACCTGTCTTGCGGTGCACCCGTTCGAGGACTACTTTGCGACCGGCGACGCCAAGGGCGTCGTACGATTGTGGTACTGTCTGGATCCCAAGCTTGTCAAGGTGGTGGGTGTCGAAAAGAAGTCGCAGACATCGATGCTTCATTGGCACGCACACGCGGTCTCGTCAGTCGCGTTTACCACCAATGGTGCATATTTGCTCAGTGGTGGCGAAGAGGCCGTCGTTGTCATATGGCAGCTACATTCCGGCAAACGGGAATTCGTCCCGCGAGTCGGTTCTCCGATAAAAAACATCGTCATCTCCTCGTCGAGAGCAGCAGAGGAAGAGTATCTTTTGGGGCTCGCAGATGCGAGCTATGTATTTGTGAGCTCGGCTACGCTCAAGCTTTCCCGTGTTTTCGCCCGAATACGATTAGGTATACTTTATCAGTTCGTCCGAGGTATGATGTCTCATGACGCTACAGATCCCCTTGTATCGAATTCCAAGGCATCCTCGTCTTCCATACCCCTTGCCTTTCACCAGCCTTCAGAAACCCTCGTCCTTCCTTCCTCTCACCCTTCCTCGCTCCAAACTTACTCACCGTCCACATTTACTCTCGTAGCTGAACTCGAAGTCTCGCCCTCGAATCGCGTTTCCAGACGCGAGGATAAAGCGCTTGAACCTGCTCGTGTCGAGCGAGCCGTCATTTCTTCTAGCGGTGAATGGATGGCCACGATTGACAGACGGGAAGGTGGCGAATCGTTTCGTAGCGAGATATACCTCAAAATCTGGTACTGGGATAAAAAGACAGTATTTTGGATATTAAACACGAGAATCGACCGACCACACGGGTTAGCAAAAGTGACTTCACTGTCGTTCCGACCGGGCGTGGAAAATGTGCAGGTGGTGACCACGGGAGAGGATGGGAATGTGAAGGCGTGGCGAATACGAAGGACGAGGAATAAGAAGGGGTACGAGGAAGGTGAGCTCTTTCGTTGAGCGGGAAGTATTACTACGAATCGACCTTTCACATGACCGCAGTTTCGTGGACATTGAGGTCAAGTTTTAGTCTCAGATCAGATATCCCTAGGCACACGTCGTGGTCACGCGACGGATCTCTCTTGGCTGTTCCCGTTGGGAGCTCCGTCGTACTCTACGATCCGAATACCAACGCTGTCCGGCAGTCGTTCGTTATTCAAGAGTGTCGTCAACCCTCTGAGATTTGTTTCATTGGCCGCAGTGGGCGGTACTTGGCTGTTATAGGTGGAGTAGACTTGGTCGTCTGGGACATCATCTCTCAGTCAGGTACCGTAGCCCCCATGTTTTCGCAGCGCGATACTGACAAAGTTCGCTTCTAGTAATATGGCACCTAAAAAATCGACATCGTTACAGCATGCTCATGTCGCACCCCCATCATGATATGTTCTTCACCGTTCATTCTCCCGTCCTAGATTCGACGTCGTCATCCATCACATTGTTCCGTCCCATCTCTTCCACCCCGCTCATGGAATACACCCTTCCATTCGGCATTCTGAGCACCGTCTGGTTTTACCAACCATCATTCATTTCTACCGATTTCTCGCTAGTGGCTCTGACGCACAATTATAGCGTCGTGGTCATGGGCGACGACTTTATTCTCCCCGAAGACCCTGGAGCGTCTGCCAAGGCACTTTCAAAACGCCCCGTTGCGCCACGGAGATCGTTGTTCGAGGAAATGTTTGGCGTTCCTGCCGTCACGAGTCTGTCGAATCCAGACGAACAGACCCGGGAAGAAGCAGCGGATGTGGGACCCGACGGTGGTGTAACGTTACCATGGAGAAATAGCGACACCACGGCCTTCTTCGATGCGCCTTCGCATCTTATGCCGCCTATAGAAACGTTTTTCGAGCCTCTGATTGATTCGTTTTTGAGGCTACGGACCACAGATGATAAAACGCGAGCAGCACAAACGGAGGACGGGGCCACCGAAGCAAGGGACGATGATATGCCAGTGGACGCTGTTCCAGAGACCGACTTCGTCAACCTGTCGGCAGTGTTCAATGAAGCAGTTTTGGATGTGTTCGTCCCACTGTTCACAGAGATGGCAGGTACGTCCGTTCGACGACCGTTACTGGATGCTGTAGCCCCCACTTGCGTGACAGATGCCCCAAACTATGCTTACCGATCCAACAAAGTCGTTGTACCACCGAAGGCGGTCAATGGGTCACTTGAAAAGCACACCAAACCCATCTCACGTGCTCCTACCAAAAATTCCATCCACACGGATGTCCGCCCGCACTCACCAGATCAATCCACGCCCTTGCCAACAGGCAAGAGTGGTAGAAAACGGAGTAGAGCGTCTCTTGGTTGACGACGCTTTTGTTCACACACATGTAAGGAGGGTTTGGGATGAGAATATTGTTGAGCATTTCATATATTTACACCACTGCATCCTCCGCTAGCACCTTGTCACAATGCAACACACCAGAGCTATGTCTTGTCGGAAATGTAGCCTAGTCTTTTGCCACTTGAGCTTGAAGATGGTACGTAGAAAATGGTGCGTCGTCTAGATGTAGCCCTAAATCGTGCTTGCTATTTTCTACACCAGGCATGTTTGAAGCTGAGGAGCAATGATGCACCCATCATCACGTCGGTCGTGGGTTCCATATGTGCAGAAGATGCGAGGGAGAGCAACGTGAACACCGAGTCCATGCGTGCGTCGTCGAGATCCTCGTGATCTTCAAGTTCCTCAGACCCGAGTCGGACGTGTCCCTCTTTGGACAACTTGCGACGCTTGGTTTGCCGTTCGCAGGCCCACTCCAGTGTTCGTACTCTCTTCCACCTGATGGGTTTCTCCTTTTGCTGGGGTATCTGATCGTCTCTGCTGGAGTCGGTTGAAGCGATCTCGCATTCTGAAGCGCTCTGTGGACAGTTGTCTGTGACTTTGACAGCGCTGGCATGTTCTCCGGCCCTCAAGGGCGACACGTTCAAAGAGTCGAGCAGGGGCTTGCTCTTTACGTTCTGCCTGGACGCGGTCACGTTCAATCCCTGATTCCCGATTTCGGATGCATCAAGTCTCGGATCGACCTTGTTCTCGGACGCGTCTAGCAGTGTGGCGTTGCGCGATGGCGACGAGACGCTGCGGAGGCTCGAGTTCGCGCGCGTCCGTCCGAGGCGTGCGACCGACCCTTCGGCCGGGGGTTGTCCCTTCTTGGACGTCTGGCGTCTGTTCTGGAACCAGATCGTGACGGTCTTGTAATCCCTGCCAACACGATCCAAGACAGAGGACTCATGTTAGTGATGATGTGCGCGGTTTCGGAGCGATGTGGGACTCACATGCCCAGCTCGGCGGCGAGGTTGTTTTTCTGTTCGCGGGAGGGGTGGGTGTTTTGGCTGAACACGTCTTCGAGGCGCACGAGTTCTGTGGCCGATACGCGATGGCGAGCCTTCTTGCTGGACGGGGTTGTACTGGCGGCCGTAGTGTCCTCCGAGGCAAGGGGTGGGGTGGAGCTCGCCTGGTTTTCCTTGTTCAGGGCTTGTTGGGCAGCCGCACGGCGGGTACTTCTGGGTGCGGTTGGCATGTGTTGAAGCGTATAAAAGGAAGGTGGGATAGGTTGTGGGTGTGAAGAACAAATACGCTCAGGGGCCCAAGCTCGCGCGGCTAACGCTAATTAATGAGCCACTTTATCACATGACGTTATCACCACAAAGCGTCCCCAAGTTAGTAAGGGATCCCCAGTGTGATTATCTGGCCCGAGCAAAGCGATTATCGCAGCCAGGGAAGAGCGTGCCTTGGCTAGCCCCCGTTGGATGTGATTTCAATCAACATTCTTCACACTACCAAATGTTCTGGTAAACTACTGTTCGAATCGGAACGCAATAGGGTGTCGCCACCCGCAGCTCGGCAAGTTGCAACCCCTCCCAATAGACGCATGTGACAGACGCGTGACGAGACGTGCGGAGCGTGACAAAGTAGAACACTTCGATGGCGCTCGCGACGCCAGTCAGAACGGGGACACTCCCTGTGACGGCGACCCCGTATCGTCCATACCCTCTACAGCCTCCACAACGTTCAGGACCAAATGTCACGGACGACTACGAACGTGAGCATCATCTCCGTCCGTTAACCATATGCCGACCGTCGCTCAGGGTGGTACACCGAACCCACACCAAGCAATCGCATGGTGCTCTCCTTGCGTTCCACGATCCATACCGAGGTCGGATGGGCACTAGATAGGCTTCACAGACTGTGTACCAACGACCTCTTCATTCTCAAGTCTCTCCCTGGTCTCACAGACGCGCTTTTCGAATGGCCCGAATGGTACGCCAGAGAAGGCCACCTCGAATCAGAACAGTATCCCTTCTTCTCCATGCCCGCAGAGGCAGACCGGAAACGCAGACACGCTATTGAATCGCTCTTCGTGCTTCGAAACTCGGCGACGAACGAACCCAATGCACTCGAGCTCGCCGACCACCGGCGAACCCAACCGCTGATTTTCGACGCTCTCACCAACCTCATCCCAGACTCGGACTCCAACGCCGAGTTTATTCTCAATATCATCGAGCTGCTGCAGTCCATCTCGTTCCGTGTCATCCTCCCCCGTCCAGACACTGCTGGGAACGGCCCGCTCTGGGCCCTGCTTCGGATTGCGGGTCATTCGTCGAATCGTACGCTCATCATTTCGGCCCTCGCAGTTCTAGGGCAACTATTCATGCACACCTCGAACCTGTCTCGGATCGAAGCCGACTCGCCGGCCCTTGAGGCCGCGATACGATACCTCCCGCTCTTCATCGACAAGCCTCTTGTCGAGGCCTCTTTGAACTATTTGTATGCGCACCTATCGCATCCACCCATGGCAAAAGCATTCCTTCTCCACCCATCCATGCCGAGTACCCTCAGGGTCCTTGTCAGCCTTTTGCTTGTCGAACAAGTCGAGGAGGAGGTCTCTGTGGATATCTCGGGACCGGTGCGCACTGTGTCTGCCAACACAACTTTTGTGACCCCAGATCACGATCTGACAAGCGAAGAATTGGAACGGCTACTCCCTATACCAGAGCCGACGCGGTGTTATGAATGGTATGGTCCCTCGTTGGTTTTTCATACATGCTGCTCAGTGGCGTATCAGGATGAAAGCCATGTTCGTTGCAGAACCAGATGGCGAGCTCACGCAAGTCGACTTTTGGAACCTTTATAAAGACGCGTTCACGCCGCACGTCGAACATTTCCCGGTGCTGGTAGCATCGGACGTGATCAAAAATGTTAATGTTGTGTTCCCGCAGGCCCAGGCTATGGTGCTGCCTGGCCCACCCCAGCGATTTGTCGTCCGTGGAGCTAGCCGGAGGAAGGAAACGCAAGCAAGTCAGCGATTCAAATGTCAATGGGACAGATCCCAATGCAGCGCGGTTGCGTTCTCGAGCACCGGCGAACTGTACGAACACTTGATTGAACATGTCAACGACATCGAATTGAATCATCCGCCCTGTCTCTGGTCTACCTGTGCCGCCGCGCGAATGCCTAGATCGTACCTGAGGCTCCATGTCCTCACACATGTGCCAAGCGCACAGCCGCCAGCCAGGCACCCATCGCAAGACGATAACATTACGGTCGCCGTAGAGGACAGCTATCCACTGGTGAACCCAACGTTACGTCCGCCACCACCGCCACGTTCTACGTCGGTCAAGTTCCCTCGTCCAGTTGTCGACCCTCCGTCCAGCTCACTGACAGCGCTGCTTATCATCCGTATCCTCTTTCATACGTCGTTCCTTGCGAGTGACTTGGCACCCCGACCGGACGGTGAACGATTTGGGTTCCCGGGAGCAGTGGAAGAGGATGAGGGAGAGGTAATAGATGAGGACTATGGAGTTGAAGTGGAAGGGGAGCGGAAAGGGCGTCGGGCGTTTGTGGGTGTTAGAAGGATGCTGGAAGGCGTTAGGATGAAGGACGAAACACTTGCTAGTTGGATTGCGGAGATGGTTGATGCCGGGTACGACGGATTGTTGCAGTAGATTGGATGTCAGAGGCGCTAGTATAAAAAGCCCACTGCTATTGGGCGCCTTTACTGTGATGCATTATCCCGGAGGCCAACCATAGAGCCACGCCCTGTTACCGCTCAGACTTGAGGCTTGATTATTCCTTTGCTGATTTTATAGTACACGATCGACGAGTCATCGGAACAGATGGCGACAAAGAGTGTTTCCAGCGTGAGCTGATCGTCTAGTCCATTGAATGCATCACGGATCCTACAAGAGTCAAAGTGGGTGAAGATAACTGGGAGGACGTTCAGACCCACCACGACGTGCTGAGGGATTCTGCAAGTCCGCATGGCACGACGACGCTTGTTGACGGTGGTTCGCCTGCGGTCTATTGCCATCACCGTTCGATCAGTTGCGCGAGGAGCTGTCTGTAGCTCAGTAATACGTACGAGTGACGGCCGGAGACCTCTGATCGCACCGCGTCCACATTTTGGAAGATCAAGCACTTGGACGTCCATCCATTTCTGTGCTGTGTGTGGGCCGTGATCATTCGGCGTCGTTTGCGAGGAGAGGGCATACCAAGCGTGAGGTCGTTGAAGGTCTGGAAAAGCGGGCCGGCAGCCCTGGGGTACTTGCTAACGAGCTCTGCAAGACGGGGATACTGGCGTGATGCTGAGCTGGTCTGGACGTTCTCTGTGGCGACGTACACACCGACGGGTGAGCTTGCATCGTGAGCATCACGAACGAAACCGGCTTGATCAAGCGCCCATGTAGCTTCGCACGTCGTCATCCACACGCCACGTCTCCTCATGAACACACCGCGGACCACACTGAAACCAAACTCACGGTATGCTGCGACGGTGAACAAGATGTTCCAGGCATGCTTTTCTACGATGAACAACGGATTATGGGTCTGATGACATGACGTCAAGGGCCTCAGCCCAACGCAGATTTCGCCCAACGAAACAGAGCACCAGTTCTGGCGGGCCTTGTTCACTCTCGAGATCGACCACAACTTTCTAAGCAAGTTCCTGACCGCCTTGCCAAAAGACGAGTGTCTACACCTACACAAGGTCTGACCCGCTCTATGCGTACTGACAAGCTTTGGACGATGTTGTCCCCGTTAGTAGTCGGTGCTGAATTCGCTGTTCGTCGCATGCGTCAAATTCGCGGGCAAGGACGAGGAGGACGCGGCTGTCCGCTTGCGGGCGATCGAGACACTATCAGTCATGTTGCGATATATACTGGCGAAGAACCTCGCAGGATGGGAAGTCATGGTCGTCTTTGCTGGCGAGATCAATGAGAGTGACAAGGTGTTCATGGTGAGTCGCGACTGCCCGTGTGTGAATGACCGACACGCTGACGGAGAGTCCGTTTACAGGGGCTTGTCAACATGATGGCTCAGATCCTCGGGGACGACAAGGTTCCCGGTGCGCTTGCGTCTGACGCCAGGTTCACGTCGAGGTACTGACACGCGCGTCCGCAAGCGGCCATGCGACACCGAGTCCTTCAACTCGCCATCATATTTACTAGCAGCATCAACCAGCTGAGCCCTGGCGCGTACCTCCTCCGCCGAGATTTCTACCCTGACTTAGCAAACGCACGTCGATGCTTTACTCGCCTATGGCACCTCGCTGATTCTTTTGCGCAGTTCGTGAAGTCCCCCGAAACGGAACGTTACACGTTTGAAGCAACCCTATTACTTTCCTTCCTCGCCAACTTTCATCGGTCAGATGCCGCAAAGCTCAATCCGTACCTTCAACATATCCGAGATACCGATGATATCGGATTAATGAAAAAGATATGCTGGGCTGCGAATTTTGCTTGTGACGCGGCTGTCAGGTACGCACCAGGGCTGCCTCGAAGGCAGTGACGATACCATTCGCTACTGTGCATTTCCAGGGCTTATCAAGAGATCTCGGATGACTCGATACCAACGTTTGCGAAGACGGTCGGGACGTTGATCACGTCTCTGAGGCCCGATCGCGCGTTGTCCTCGCAACCTCTGGACCCACCGCGGGAATTGTTCAAGAACCAGTGAGCGAATCGCTCTTGCCCACGTCGATTTTTGACGGGAGCGCGGACGTGCAGGCCAATCGAAGCCAGCGTCTCCCTTCTGCCACTTTTCGAGTTTCTATTTTTTAATCCACTCTTTGCCCAAGTCTTCACGGATGCAACACAACCGGACAAGGGTGGGGTGACCATGCCCAGCATCCCTCCTCTATCGTACACCGTCCTATCGTTATCCTCGTATTTATTGACACACGGCACATCGACCGCTTCACCACGTGCCATGGCGTACGCCAATCTTGCGATGAATATGTTGTTGATCATGGTCGAAAACCCGAGAGTGATGGGCGTATTTTGCGAACAGTCTGTGCAACCAATCAGGCTTTGTCGTCAGGTGTGTGGTTCTCCGAGGGACTGTTCCGGTCAGTTCGTTACATACTTGCGAATGTAGCGGTTGCCGTTGCTGCCTATGCCGGCGCCGAGGCGCCCACCAGTGTGTGCACTGCTTGATTGCTGTGTGTTGTGGCTCCGACATAATCTCCACAAGCGTCTTGAAGTATACACTTACACGTAAGTTGCCGTCTAATCACTTCGGCAAAGTTGCGTTTGACGTATGAGGGGATTGACAGGACATGTATCTGGACGTGCTACCGCATTGTCTGGTATCTGCAAAAGGTCCGAGTGCGGATAGGTGGGTGTTTTTTTTTAAAAAAAAAACGATGTGGGTACCGTATCTCAATGTGAGTCGTAGACTACGAATGGTTGGAACTCTGGAAAGCAACAATCGCCGTGCTTGGGTTCCTAAGCAGTAAATTGGACCAACTAACTACGACGGGTGGGGTCGAGAACCTGTTACAGGAGGTGAGGGGATCAATTGAAATTTGAAGCGGGCACGAAACTGAAAAGCTGCCGAAGATACTCCGATTCGTGGATTTTGCGTTATCAAAAGCGGAAGTGCTGCTGGCCTCGCCAGGGGACGTACACGTATTTATTGTACGTCACGGTTATCAGCAAGAGATTGCTGATACATTCGGCAATTTTTAGTACGAGTTGGTCCGCTCATCGGGGGTGATCCGAAAGCAGGCGGGGATTTTGCAAACGCTGGCGCAGCCAGGCACGATAAATCGAAGAACGTCGCTTAGGTCAGAATCTGCATCCAGGTCGCTGAAGCATGTTTTGTCGGTGATATCGTACTACGAAGGGGAGATATCAGGGAGTGGTGTGCAAACAGCCACGGAGTCACTACGGATCGTTGCGCGACTTGTGGACAAGGATGGCGTGCACGGCGTGCCGGAACGCTACGAAGAGGAGGACCCGCGGTGAGTCGAACGACGGCCGGATACCGTTCGCAGACAAGGCTGACCCTGTGAGAGTGCAGGACCCAGGGGGAGGATGTAATCGGGTTTATTCGCTACGGTTGCGCTGATGGGCTAGCACTGATGCCCTGATAGGCGAAAATGGGGAGAACGGAGGTGAGCGTGTAAGCTGGGCTTGCAGTATTTGGGAGTTGCAGTTTCAAACGTGATGGCATGGGTTTACACGGCGCTCCGCTTCCGTAGCTCTGCCTCATTTGGTGCAGAATCGCATTGGTACGCTTGCCAGAGTCCAATGTGCGGGGCAGTCGAGCTCGAGCTGGTTGTCTCCGAGTCAGGCTGCCGCTAGACGCTCGTTCTCGAGTCTAATAGATAAACGCTAATCGACATGTGGGTCTCGCGTGCCGGGGCTAGTATGCCATAAATGGACGGAGACAGGAAAAGATTTTTCGCGCTTGCTGGTGATAATGGAGTATCGACCCCGAGCACCGAGGGGCCCTGCTTTGCTTGCAGTCCCCGTCCTCGTCGTCGACGGCGGCGGCGATGGGCGGCAATGGCGGCGCATACACGGGCCGTGCGACGGGCATGGCCGCGCTGCTCCTTATCAATGCGATTCCCAGACCTGCTACGGAAGCGTAATCGACTCGGTGTCGGAACCTGGCTCGGTGAATATCGTCCAGCTATATCTCGTCCCCTCGGCCGGTTCCTCCCTTGTCTCCCTGCTCTTTCCTTACACCCGCCCATGGCAGCCCTGCGCACCGCATCTGCTCTCAGGCGCACCTTGGCCATCCCAAACCGCACTCGCCCCCACGCGCGGTGCCTCGCGACGGCCAGGTCCCCGTCCTCCCTCTTGCAATCTCTCGACACCTTCGCCGACAGGCACGTCGGTCCAGATGACCGCGAGACTGCCTACATGCTCTCCAAGCTCGGTTTCGATTCCTTCGATGCCTTCTTGTCCGCGACCGTCCCGCCAGCCATCCGCATCCCCCCCTCCGCCATCAGCGATGCCTCCATGCCCGCCCTCAGCGAATCGGAGCTCCATGCACGGGCAACGGCCCTCGGTAGGCAGAATGGCCAGTTCAAGAGCTACATCGGCATGGGCTATCACAATGCCGTCGTCCCGCCCGTCATCCTCCGCAACGTGTGTCTTCCGTTTCCCGCCCCTTTCGCGCTGCCTGACTTCGACGCAGGTCATGGAAAATCCAGCATGGTATACTCCGTACACGCCATACCAGCCAGAGATAGCCCAAGGTCAGGTCTCGCGATCGCTCTTCCATTCCGAGGTCTGATTTCGGCAATAGGTCGTCTCGAGTCCCTCGTCAATTACCAGACGATGATCATGTCCTTGACGGCCATGGATATCGCGAACGCTTCTCTTTTGGATGAGGCAACCGCGGCGGCGGAAGGCATGGTCATGGCCTACGTTTATTCCGGACAGAAGCGCCAGTCATTTTTCGTCGATAACGCCGTTCTTCCTCAGACCATCGCCGTTCTTGGCACTCGTGCCAAAGGCTTCGGCATTCGTCTCGTCGTCGGTGATGCCAGGACGGCCCTCGAGGACTCGGAGCTGCGTGCTGACCTCGCTGGTGTCTTGCTTCAATACCCCGACGTCAATGGCCAAATTTCAGACTACCGCGAGCTCGCCAGCCAGGTCCATGCCAGCGAGGCACTTGTCGTCTGTGCCACCGATCTTCTCGCCTTGACTTTGCTCACCCCGCCTGGCGAATGGGGTGCTGACATCGTTTTGGGCAACTCGGCGCGGTTCGGTGTACCGGCGGGCTACGGAGGTCCCCACGGTGCTTTTTTCGCCGTCACGGATACTTTGAAGAGGAAGATGCCCGGTCGCTTGATCGGGCTGAGCAAAGACACAATGGGGAATCCGGCGTACAGGCTGGCTTTGCAGAGTCAGTGACTCTGGTCGGATACTGCGTCATTAAATGAAGGCTCACGTCTTTATTAGCACGCGAGCAACATATTCGTCGAGAGAGGGCCACCAGTAACATTTGTACTAGCCAGGCCCTCCTCGCGAACATGGCTGCCATGTATGCAATCTACCACGGTCCAGTCGGGCTGACTCGCATCGCCAAGAAGATTCATTTGTTCACCCAACTTCTCCACGCCAGTGTCGAGCGTCTTGGATTTAAAGTCGTCAATGATGCGTACTTTGATACCTTGACCATTGACGTCTCTCCCGTCTGCAAAAATGCAGAGGTTGTCCATGCCGCGGCCGCCCTCAAGTTTATTAACCTTCGGAAGGTGGGTGATACACTGGTCGGTGTCACCCTCGACGAATCCGTTGGCCACGGGGACCTTAAAACCCTGGTCAGCATTTTTGCTACGGCTGCCTCGGGACCTACAGAGGTCCTTTCTAGCATTCCCGATCCCACAGCTACCGCTGTCCCTCAGCCACTTGTCCGCATCTCGGAATTCCTTCCACACTCCGTTTTCAACACCCACCACTCCGAGACCGAGATGCTCCGCTACATCTTCCACCTTGCGTCCAAGGACTTGTCACTCGTCCATACCATGATCCCCCTCGGCAGCTGTACCATGAAATTAAATAGCACCTCTAGCATGATCCCTCTAACTTGGCCAGAGTTTGGTGGTGTACACCCATTTGCTCCAGTCGACCAGGTGAAAGGGTATAAACAGATCATCAAGGTATCCTCGAATCTATAAACTGGTTCTGTGAGATTGATAATATGTTCAGGAACTCGAGGCAGACCTTTGCAAGATAACCGGATTCCACTCTTGTTCCGTACAGCCTAATTCAGGCGCTGCTGGAGAATACACTGGTTTGAGTGTCATTCGTGCGTATCACGAGTCGCGGGGTGAAGGTCATCGTGATGTGTGCTTGATCCCTTTAAGCGCTCATGGCACCAACCCTGCTGTACGTTGGATTCCTGTGCAAAAATGGCATTTCCGAGCTGATGTTCCTGTTGTAGTCCGCTGTCATGGCTGGTTTGAAAGTGGTTCCCGTCAAGACGCACGTGGATGGAAACCTTGATCTCGCCGATCTCAAGGCTAAAGCTGAGAAGCACAAAGACACCCTGGCTGCATGCATGGTAGGGTCCTACTTTCCCACACCTACTCGCTTCCTAATCTGGTGGCGCACAGATCACGTATCCTTCTACATTCGGTGTGTTCGAAGATGGCGTCGCAGATGCATGCAAGATTATCCACGAGAGTGGTGGTCAGGTATATTTGGACGGTGCTAACTTGAATGCTCAGGTCGGGTTGACCAACCCTGCTGTTTGTGGCGGAGATGTATGCCATCTCAACCTTCACAAGACCTTTGCAATGTAGGCCTGTGTCACCATCCGTGCAGTGACAAGTCTCACCGTTTCACCAGCCCCCATGGAGGCGGAGGCCCTGGTGTGGGGTGAGAAGCAATATTCAAGTTAGCACGTGAAGTTCCTCATCCGTTCTTCTTAGTCCCATTTGTGTTGTCGAGCATCTCGCCCCATTCCTACCATCTCACCCCCTCATCCAAACCGGTGGAGATAAGGCAATAGATGCGATCTCCGCTGGACCATTTGGAAGTGCCTCCATCCTCTTAATCTCCTGGGCCTATATCAAAATGCTTGGTGGCAATGGTCTCTCACAGTCAACCAACGTTGCACTCCTCAACGCGAACTACATGGCCCAACGACTCTCGAAGCACTACACCATCCGGTTCACGAACGCAAACGGTCGTGTTGCGCATGAACTGTTGATTGACCTTGCGGAGTTTGATAAATCTGCTGGTCTGAAGGTCACAGACTTTGCCAAGAGGCTCCAGGTGAGTCATGGGAGCCGATCGTAACGATAACTAAGACTGAGTGAATGGTGTGTCGACGAAAGGATTACGGATTCCATCCGCCGACTTGTTCCTGGCCCATTTCGACCTGTATGCTCATCGAACCCACCGAATCGGAAGCTCTAGAGGAGATAGACAGGTCGGTGCTCGCCTTTATTCGGAGATTGACACCACGAGTCACCATATAACCTATTCCATGCAGATTCTGTGATGCTATGATTCAAATTCGCAAGGAAGTTGATGATATCATCTCAGGCAAACACTCCCGGGACAATAATCTTCTCCGGAACGCTCCTCATCCGCTTTCTGCTATTATCCTGTCTGACAAGGAATGGGATCGGTGCGTTTTTGTTCTTGCCATGATTGTGAATGCTGATGACCTGCTCCAGTCCTTATTCTCGAGAGGAAGCTGCCTACCCTATGCCTTGGTTACGGGAGAAAAAGTTTTGGCCGACTGTCTCCCGCATCGATGATGGTGGGTGCTCACCATATGAATTCCTTGTCCCTTCAACTGATTGATACCTGTAGCTTTTGGTGACCTCAATCTTGTCGTAAGTCCAAGAACACCAGAGTCAGGTTTTCATGACTGACTCGTTTCAAGTGCAATTGCCCATCGGTGGAAGAGCTGGCATCGTCCTGAATTATCCTTATTAACTTTCTAGACATCATCCTAGACGACAAACTTAGGTTACATAGTGGGTTCTTCTCTCATCAGATATTGTTAACGTACGCGTCATGTTCAACCACGCGCTTTGTATGATACCTTTTCCATTGTAACTACCATTGCACACCCGATCCGATGACGTTTAGACGATTAATGATTATTCTACAGTTTCTACCCACTCTACGTCCCGCTTGGCTTGATAAACCCCCCCAATATCCGCAGGTAAGCCTTCCCACAACTCTGGAAGATACCGCTGTAGGCGCATGGCGACCTCGTCCTGCTGGTTCGTCCTGGTTGCGAATGTCAGAAGTACCTGGGCGGTTGTCACATCAGGCTTGACGTCCTTTTGGTTCTTCCCCATCTCCAAGCACACCACCTTGACCGCCTCATTCAACATCCCGTTCCGACACATACATTCCACGTACGCCTGCCAATTGCCCTGGTTGAGGACAAAGGACCGTTGCGAGAGCTTTTGGATCACTTGTTCCGCGAGCGGCCACGCGCTGGCGTACCCACACGCGTCCAGAATGATGGAGATGCTCGCGTGGTCGTATGTCTCGCTGATGAGAAGCACCTCCCAGACCCTGTACGCCTCGGCAAACAGACCGACGCGCTGGTACGCGTCCATCAGCTGGTTCCAGAGCAGGGTATCGGGGGTGATAGACGGGTCGAGCGTGAGGTGGTCGTGCACGCGGCGGACGGCCGCTGCGAGTCGGAGGGTGTCCGCTTCGGATGCGCCATCGGCGAGCTTGGTGAGCTGCCTCAAGAGGGACGCATACACGTACGGCGTGATCTCAACGCCCGACCGGCGCATGTCCTTGACAATCTCAAAGTAGTGCCAGATAGGTGGCACGGCGGGCTCTTGACCAAAGGAGAGGTGGGAGAGGACGTAGAGGATCCAGCGGTAGCCCTTGACGCCGACTTCCTTGGGGTTTTCAGTGCCCATCACGCGTTTGTACGCCTTGAGCGCATCGTCGAAGCTGGACGACGTACGCATGGCCATGACGACGAGCGAGGCAACAGCAATGTGACCATCGGGCTTGATCTCCCTGGCTTCCATGTCTGCGAGAAGGTCTATGGCAAGATGGGAATACTTTTGTATGTCGGCCGAGTTCGCCATGGCACGGAGGAGGGTCCCAAACATGTAAGCATCTGGTCCCAAAGAACGTTGACGGCCAAAGCGCCGCATCGTGCTGGCACCGGAAGAAGGTGAAGGTGGGACGACAAGAGAGAGCTCTCGGTAAAGTTCTAAGGCTTGGTCTATTGGTCCATCGTCCTGGGTCCGGAAGGCGGAGTCACAAAGAGCGGCAAGAAGCGGTTGGATAAGAGGTGCATCCGGTGTCCATCCGCGTGACTTGAATTGACGATAGATCGAATGAGCACGGTCGAGGTCATCTGCCAAGACAGTATTTCTGATCAGGATCGACCATTGTAAGGGACTAGCTTTCATCTGCAATGCCTCTTCCGCGTACTCCAAATCGGCGACTTCGCGACTGAAGCGCAGCATAATGGTAAGGGTATGCGGCGTGACCTTGTAACCTTCCTTTCGGAAGTCTTCGCAGAGCCTGACGGCCGAACGAATACCGCACTTTTCGACCTCGGCATCCAAACTCTCCTCCCATTCTGCTTGGATAGCAGTGGATTTGACGACACGCTTCTTGAATCGCCTCTGAAATTCTTCCTTCACTTCGGCGGCTTGCTGGGGCTCGTTGAGCTTCATGAAACCTTCGAAAAGCATGTCTGCCAGACTTTCATCATAGCGAAACGAATAGTTCTCTATTCGATCGAAAGCGCTGTAAAACTCGCTGACGGGCGCGCCCGAATTGAACAAAGCCCGAAAGAAGATGCGAAATGTGTCGTTGCTGGGTTTGCGTCCCGAGTGCGCCATCTTGGACATGGCATGACGTATGAATTTGGGTTGACCATGGTCCGCGCAGTGGTTGAGAAACGCGTGCCAGTGTTCAAGGAACGGCCGGACGTGGCCAGGCTTGTCGTGCATTTGGCTGAGCCAGTTGAGGAGGGTCTGGAGGTTGCCGTTTTTGATCAGGCCTTGCAGGATATGGTTGTGAACGTCGGCATCGACGCGAAGACCGCATAGCGGCGTCAGCTGGTCAAGCATTTTCTCGATCAAGGCTAGGTCTTGTTGCCTGGCAGAGACGGCAAGACTACGGAGGGCGTGCAAGACCTCGTCCGCAGACAGTACGCCCTGGTCGGTAGGGCTCTCTGGTAGAGAGCTGAGCACTTGGTTGATGTGGGAATGAATCACAGTCAACCTGGTGGACGGCGCTCGCACCGTGTCACCAGTAAGGCTGGCAGAGACGGCTGGATGGTGTATTGTCCTCGTGTGTGTGATGGCCACCCATCTTCTGATGCCAGGAGTGAGGATAGCCCGTGGCTTTATGGTGCGGTGAGCGACCGAACGGTGAACGCTGATTGCAATACGTTCGAGTTGACAAGAGGCGCGGCTAATGGACATTCATGCGCCCCAAAGGTCGTCTACAGTTCACTGGCGTCCCCTTAGCTGATAAAACGCGCAGGCAGCTTGATGGAGACAATACCTTTCAGCCTGGTACTCAACGAGTAGATTGTACCCGGCCAGCTGCGTTGGATAGAGCGTGTTCGTGGGAAGGCGGGGTCGCATGGACACGTTCGCATTGTCACGACGTTGGACCAAAACATCACCATGTCTGAAAAACTCCAGGAATTCATGGACGTGCCCCAGCAATTCATCAAGGACGGAAACCAGGTTTGTCGAGTTATGCAGGTCTTGCTGGGAACGGTCCAGGTCGCTCAACCCGTTACATAGTTCTTGACTCGTTGCACGAAACCTTCGCAAAAAGGTACTCCATCCACCTTTTCTTCCCAATCACCTACTCAAACGTTCTCCCTAGAGTTCATTCAGATTTGCAGAGCAGTCACAATCGGTTTCGCTGTTATGGGATTCATTGGCTACTTTGTCAAGCTCATCCACATCCCGATGTGAGTATCACCCCCTCATGTTTCGTGCCCGTCTGAAAATATAATTCTCAGAAACAACATACTCGTGTGCGTGCCCTACAAACATTTCTGTCCATATATTGCATTGACTCGCCGACGACAGTGGTGGTGCATAGCTTATGTCCCATTTGTGCACCGCGCCTCATGCCTCGTGCCTGGAGTCCCCTGTATCTTACTCCTTCCATACGTCGACAACGGCCACTATTACCATACTCTTGCGCGTGCCCTGGCTGCGCAATGGCACTGTGTGGCGGGTCATCGAGTACAGCAATCAAGGCGTGCTGCATGTCATGAGCAAAGAAGCCGCATGTCAATGAACGTGCTTATACTTCCACGCTGAATTCTTTTGGTGTTTCCTCGGCGGATTCCATTGGTGCCAGCGTTGGATCAGATCTTGAAGCAGCTCGGGCGCTTGGCACCTCCATTTCAGATGACAAGCCCAAACGTTGCCGTCTGTCCACAAAAGTCGACCATAAGGACACTATCCCCTAGGCCCCAGTACTGAGAACGTGAATAATGACATATCGTGAGATATCACACCTCTCGCAGGCCAAATACGATGAATGCACCCAGTGGAACTGCAATCCAAGTCAGCAATCCGAACGAGTTGATGATAAGCAGATCTCACGAGCAGCCGGGAGCATATATGTCACTTCTGTCTGCTCGTCGCTCAAGAAAAGAATTGCAGAGCTTGATTCTGTTCGTTAGGGACATGCTCTCAAGCACCAAGGAAGACTTACGTCAGAGTGACGCATGAATAGAGGCAAAAAAGGCCCACTCTACAGCAGTTCGTACGCGACGGCGTTCGGGTGGCAAGTGGGAAGGACGCCTTGACGACCTTCCATTGTCGGTAGTATTGAATCGTGATGACCACTTTTTTTACGATTCGTCAACACAAGATCGATAGACACGGTTATCACGGGAACAATACCTTCCAAAGCAAGGATTATGACCATCACTGCGGCGCAAAAGGATGGAACCATGACAGCCCTGGCCACGTAAACGGCGGTCAGCACGGAGTCACATGACGCACGGGTCAACTAACGGGCGACCAACTTGGACGATGCAATATAGCCCGTTTGAACGTACCGCCTGCGGCTGTGACATAATGAACTAGGTCAAGGTTTAATTATGCTTCGGGTGACGAACACAAGCCAATACTCACAGTCCCAGTACCCAGCGAAAAGGCAAGGAAAACCAAGTAAGGCGTGCCCAGCATCTGTCACGAGACCCGTCAAAATGGAAAGCTCCCACATATGGAGCACGCATAATACCAGAATTAAATACAGCATCCGCGGCATGCGGCTAAGGACCGAACACTGCAAGCACTGCAGCGTCGACCACGTCTGCACAAGATAACTTATCAGCCAGCAAAGACATCCGAACAGAGCCTCACGTGAAGAACGATCGCTAGGCCGGCGACGACTGCCCTGGCAATGGTGTCTCGAGTTCAAACAAACCACACCCGTCAAGGAGACCCAACATACATTGGAGCCGCTCCGTGGATCATACTTGCTTGCACCCTACAGATTTCGAAGTGGAGACGACTTGCATGGGTATATATGCTATCTTGGCGATGAGTCCCATGGCTTCCGCAAGTGGTTCTGTCACTTACTGTAGACAGAAGATGACGGAGTAGACAATCCAGGTGACACAAAAATTGATGATGGTAGGGTGCCACGTCACCTTTCTGCACGTCGAAACAATGAAAACCACGATTGGAAGACCGATTTGCCCCCCACTAATGAGTAGACCAAGATACACGGAAGTCAAATGCTTGAGATCAGGTGGATACGGGTCGTCTACTGCAAAGTATTGTGAGGCCATCGAACAAACAGAATACTCCAAAGTGTGTACTTGGCATTATATTCACAAACTGTGAGCAACGGTAGAGGAGCAATATCGCGAGTGGCTGAAGCGGTGTTGCCCACAAGGGTATGAGGTCGACCCGATGTCTGGCGTTATAATAGTAGGGCGTGTGGAGGTATCATGGAGAGCATAGGTCAAGTCCCGGATGGGCCCGCACGAAAACGCGGGGGCGCGCACTTAACCGCGTAACAGGAGGAACCCCGATAGGATATATACCCCATCGCCTTGAATGAACTCACTAGGGGGGACACGAAGATCTCCGTAGATCCAGCATCGGAAGTGGCCAAATTGACCGGAAATGGGTAGACAGCTGACCTTAGAATAGGAATATTAGCCACAAGCTGGCGTGTAATCGGTGTTTCAAGTTTAGATAAATGAGTGGGAGCGCAAGGCAAGACAAACAGAAGACACGACCAAGTAACATGCGTCGTACATGATGGATTTGCTCCCGTTCATCTATCATTGAGTATCAACAAGTAAAAGGGGAAAGCGTGATGATGGTGGAGCAAGTTCGACAGCGGGAACGAATTGGGAATCCACCACAGGTACACCATAAGCAAGTACACTGGCTATTTTATCACTGTTTGCCTTGGGAGTAACTTTAGCCGGCTCGGGTGCAGGCGACGGCAGCAGGGCCGAGATAAGCATCTGTGTCCTCGAGAGGTATTCCGATGCATTGAGATCCGGGTTATATTTAGAAGAATCAGTTAACTATCACAGTGCTACGACGTCAGCGGACTACCAACAGAGTCAGATGGGAGACATACGTGTAATCGGTCGATGGCATGTTCCAGCACTGTCATCTCCGCATCTTTCCACTTGGAGGCAAGATGGCGGAGGAATGAAAGGTCGTACAGAAGCTGAAGCATGTCCAGGGTGTCTCTATCGTCGATGCTCTCCACAATCGCGGCTGAGAACTTTGCGATCATTCTTTGCGAGATCGTCATCAGATATGACTGATCATGATGACTCATGCCCAGGTTGTGTATGGAAGAAGAGAGCAAGTATAGACATTCCATCATCGGCGGAGATACGTGTGCACACGTGGATCCTATACTAGGTTTAGCATAATAGGGGAATCCAACACTGAAGAAGCAACGTACCAGGACGCGACTCTGTTACAGTTGCGTTCTGGGCATAATACGACACTAGCTTGGAAACGACGTATTCTTCCCAACACGACATAATCCGTTCAAACAGCGCATTCATTTCTTCTTGGAAGCCTCAAGAATATCCGGTTTAAATATTTCGTAATGCAAATAGGTCAGCCACTCACTGATTGCCGCAGTCTGATTGCATCCCATATCACAAACGAAAGGTGAAGCTACGAGTTCCTTTGCTATATGAGCATGAAAAACGAGTCTGTTCATCATCGAATTGATGTCTTCGAAATGGTTAAGAGTATTCAGGGTCGCAGAACATTCAACTCACGAGGGCCAGCCATAAGCCCTTTGGAAGAGGCTTTCAGCGTTGATACTACCCTTCCACACAGTGCTTGCGCTTCTGGACGGTATGTTGCTGTAAGGTCGATGACCAACTTCCTGCGGCAAAAAAATATTGTGGAGGAATAGTAAAATTATGGTCATCGCGACGTACTTGCTACTTTCACCATCTGCGAGCATTTTGGTTAGGTCATCCTGCACCGAAGAAGCAGCATCTTCCAGGGTTCGCAGAGCCTCGTGTAGTCGCGGGATCCTGCCCCCCAGTCGCTGCGTCAGTGTCTCCTTGTACGTTTGGAAACTAGGATCAAAAGACGAAGGTGCGTTTCCGGACGGGAACTGAATAACCAGTGGGGAACAATATAGGCTACCAAAGGGCGAGAACATGTCTGGAAGACGTCAGTACTAATTGTCGACAGATTCCAATTGCCTTCCATACCTTCCCCATCGAGTTCTGAAGACCCGAGTGAATTCAGGAATCCCCTCTCTGCACGCACGAGGATTCCTTTCCAGATGTCCGTGATCCGAGAGCCGAATATTTCGTCCAATAACTCCATGAGATTGGTCATTTCAAGTGCCTCGAGACCCGAATGCGATAGCCACTTCCGGAGAGATGACCGGACCTTCCAAACAGTACTCACTACGTCGAGTGATATCAGCCATCTATCGAATGCGCCACGGAGGTTTGCTGTGAATTGATCAAACCAACTGCCCAGTTTATCATGCATTACTTCCTGTGGAAGTGAAGACGAAACTGATGACAGGTCTACGAAGGGTCGATACGCTCGAATATTCGCGGGCAGGAGAGAAACATAAGTGGACGAGGGAAGCGAATTTAGAACTGCCTGAGTATTCAAGAATAATTCAGTAGGCAGGTTGGATGAAGGGGTAGACGAAGTTCCATGTTGCATGCTGTCCAGAACGCTTGCGGCCAGAGAGCGTGTCGGAGCAGAAGCCCCAAAGATCGCGCGGGCGGTGCAAAGTGTCTGTGAGATCACCTCCAAAGCCGTTCTTGTTGAATCCCGAACAGTGATTGCGGTGGTTTTCATGATACGATTTTTTTCCCTTTCAAAAGTCTGTTCAGCGCCCGGGGGACTGCCATTCACCAGGAGGCCATTGCCGAGTCGCTCGGGAGTATCGAGACTTTTAGCGAGTAGAGCGTTTAGCGTTCGTGTCCGTTGTGAAAGATAAATCGTCAAGGCTTCCGCAAGTGGTCGAGAGTCCAGAATATGGAGTGTTAAAAGCGTGGCACAGGTTTCCTGAGACAAACGGCATTATTATCTGTAGATATAAATATAAAATGGACGGACATCTGTTGTTTTATCATACGACCTCAGTGATAACGTTGCCTTGTGTATGATCTGAGTGCGGAAATGGGACACGGTCTCCCATTGTCGCTGGATCAAAGGGAATTGCTCCTGTAACAAAACTTGTTATAAGAAATCTAATGGTATATAATCAGGGGCTGACATGCACGTCAATACCGTGTTTCGTCCAGTTTTCATCATCCTGGATGTCGTCACGAATCAGAGCTCGATGAACGACACGCGCGAGCAGGAATAGCCAAGCAGCTTGAAAGTACTTTTCACGTTCAATCAACCGCCATAAATGCTCCGGCGCGTCAAGTAGTAATTTTATGTGCGCGGAAAGTATCTGCAGTGTCTGCAAGTGCGAATCTAGACTGAGACGGTTAAGACATGGGAAGACAAGAGATTGCGTTGACCCACCGTCTTTGCCGCTTTGTGAGACATGATTTTGGACGCTAAGCACCTTTCTTGACCGAATCGCCGCTTTGGTTTCCTCCAGTGCTTCTCTCACACGTTCCGTGGACGTTGCAATGGAGATGATTGAAGAGGAGGCTTGAAGTAGGTCACGGTATCGTTCCCTGCGCTTTCCAAGTATCGTCAAGGAAGGAGGCATGCTCCAAACAACAGCACGCACCCAACCATGATTCGAAGGTCTTCCTGCTTCGCCTCAGCATCAGCCCTAGTCGCGGATTCAGTCAAGGGGTCTAGTACAAGAAAGACACCGCACCTCAACTGAGCTTGCCTAGTTTTGACGTCGGGGATGGTATATTTTGCAAAGAGCTCATCCGGGTCGGCGTCTACGACATCGTCGTGCGATTTGCCAGAAATGAAGCCGACAGAATGTGGAATTGCGCCATGTAGTTTGTGTGCAGGAGAGGAAAGAACAGACGTTGCGCCTGGAGACAGTTGTTGTACTTTGGATGGAGCCAAGGAGGTCACCGAGACCGTCGATGATCGCCGAGCCATGCAATGTTCAAAATGATACAACCGTAAGAACACTGAGCGAGTACGGGCATTGATTACGTAATGATTGGAATTTTGAAGTACATAAAGTGCAGCTCGTATGTATATGGAACTAGGCCAATGCAAAAACGTTTATGCAACAACGCTCTCAGAAAGGGTACACTATCTTCCCTCGGTCTCGTTGCTTGCTACTTCTTGTCTATCTGTCTCAACTGGACTGGGCTTCCGATCAACCGGTGGTGCGGACGCAGGGAGCGAAGTGCGTGATGATGGCGCAGTCGATGGTCCATTTTGGTTAGGTGAGCTGGAAGTCGAGTTGGCTAGCCGTTGATCAAGGGCCTTGAGAGCAAGAGCACTAGTACTCATGTCAGATGTTTCACTATTCCTTAACAACCGGTATCCGTACCGTCGCCGCTCAGCCTCTGCCCGAGCCCCGCCTGGAAGTTGACTATACCCAGATTCGATATCGTGAGGCACAGACGTCGGAATCAAATGAAGTCGTGTCGCTATTTTGTGGACGGCATTTCCAAGAGGCGATAATGCAGGACTAGGCATGAGATATCAACACCCATTAATTTTGAAGGAATTCGGGGACTTACTGGAGGAAAGGGGGGAACCAGCTCGTGAGAGCGAATGTTTCGCTCCTATCTCCATAGGTGATGGTGCCAGTGCCAACATCCGTGTTGCGTTTATAGAAGCGCAGATACACCCACGAGACGAACCAGCCAAACTGGATGATAATATATGGTGATTGGAAACCAATAACTGTCATGACGCCAGAGAAAGCCAGATACACCATCGGCAAAGTCTGCCGATGATATGTGGGTCAATAGAGCACGTGGTGTTGCGACAGTGTGATACTTACCTTGACGCGTACTTTGAGAACCCCGAGAATCTGTACTTGGTGTTCTGGTATCAGTTGTGTAAATGCAACCAATATGCTGGTGAAGAGTGCCGTTTGGCCGTGATACTGCATGCCATACCTGGCAAAGCTAAGGACGTGATCGATGAAGTGGTCATAGTGTCTTACAAGAACAAATCAGCGTTTCTGGTAGCGGCAAATTCGATCCAGTTAAAGATGAATGCGATGATATTTGGCACCGTCACGCAGACAACAATAAACTTCATTGTCTCCACTGCGCCCCACAGACGTTCGAAGTAACGTAACGAGGCTGGTATGACAGCCATCGTCACGAAAAGCTGTGAAATATAAGCGCAGAGAAAAAGCGCGAGGTGGGTACAACATACCTCTAGTATGCTGATTTCAACCAGAGCCGAGGTGGCAAAGGTCCATGGGTAGAAGAGACTGGTACCCGGAACGAGGGTTAGCCATGGTACGTAGACGATACCTGTTGTCCACCAGATCCAGAAGTACAAGGAAGTGGTGGCAAAGGTGGCGGCTACGAAACCGCGTGTTACTGGAGGTATTGAAGTAAGATATTGGAGTGGTGTCGACAGAATGGCCATGCGTAGGCTAATTGGTCATGCACCCGCTCCAAGCTCTGGCGCAGGTTTCATGATGTGTTTGTCTCTGTTTGCTTAAACACTCAAGGGTTTGTTACGTCAGCCGGCCTTCTTTCCTTCTCTCCATCATCATCCCATGGCTGACTACGACTTCCGTCCTGGAGGTTCACTCAAGTTCAAGGGTGGTGTCGCTGAAGGGGGCATCGTCAAGAAGTATGTATATTTCTTTTGGCTGCGTTCACCGACATTGTCTCAGATATCCAGGAAGAAGAAATCCAAGTCAAAATCTAAACTTGATGACCGAAGGGAGCAGGATTGTGAACGAGTCAAGGAACTTTTGTTAAGCGAAGACGCTGGTTCCACTCCGGGTTCCGCATCCGGGAGCAAACGCGCCTCACCTTCACCTTCTAATGGAAAGGACAGGAAAACAGATGCTGAGAGGCGGTTCGAAGAAGTACAGCGTCGCAGAGTGAGCCTCAAAAGGCTATTCATGCTCATTCAACTAATCACACCTATAGCTCTTGGATAAGGTAGCCAGGATAGCGCACAAGACACATAAGGATCGCGTCAATGAATTTAACTCCAAACTGGAATCGCTTAGCGAGCACCACGACATTCCAAAGGTCCGTTTGTGAAATTCGTGGTCCGTGCATACTCTCACGGCATTCGCACAGGTTGGCCCAGGATAAAACCCGCGTAAATCGCGTCGAGCGCCTCGCTGTTTAGGAATTCCATGGTTCCACAGTGGTCCATTGTGTCAGCCTGTGGCGGTTGCTATGTGGTTTATCCTCGTTTCGCCGATTGTGTACTTGCACCTTGCAATGTAAGATATTCGAAAAATTACAGGGGTCACGTATTGTGAGATATTTGTTGTGCTGGCTTTCGATATAAGTAGTTACGGAGGCACGCCTCGCAAGTCCGCGATCACTCTTGACCCTTTTCCTTCACCTCCACTCAACCGCATCATGTCTGCTGCACAGCAGGCTGAGAAGAAAGGGCACATCTGCCCACCCTCCGATGCACTCCATCCCGCAGACAGATGGGAGTCACTCTACGTATATGGCTTCATTTGCAAGTTTACCAATCTGCGCTCCAAGGTAGAAGGCCTGGGCACACCGGTGGAGTGAGTGTCCATTTGCTTGAATATGTATCAAGCTCGTCTTGCCACAACTCTCGATTTCGCCCGATGACAGTTTCGAAAACGCTCTATTAATGCCTGGCGCGGACCCTATACTTTCCAAGATACTTCAGCAGTTTGTACTAAACCTGCGTCCGCAAACGCGTAATTTGAGGTACGTGGGTCTTTGTAGTGCGCGCAGACCACGGAGAATATTTTGGTGTTCTGTCAGCGTGGATCAAATATCATCAACGCTTTCCAGCGTCCTTTCGGATACGTTCAAGACTTCTGAGAGGACCATATTTTGGGATGACGAACGCAGAGCAAACGTGGACCCCTTCATCAACTTGGAAGGCGGTTTTTTCGCTGCTGATTGGACGCTAAAAGTGGGTCTATCCTCGTAATCATGCCAAATACCCCCTAAACGCGTAACAATGGGCCGGAAACAGCTCAAAATCCTACGGCTCCTCGTAGACGTGCAGCTCGCGCACTCGACCGAGATAAAGAACGTCATCGATCGCGCTTGGGGCGTAACACATCATAAGCACAAGAAACGCGACCCCGTCAATGCACCGCCAGATGCATCCGATGCCAGGAGCCAGGAGAGCCTTCAGCTCGTTCCTCTGGGACAAGACTGCTTAAGAAAGCGCTACTGGGTTGCGGATGGTCCGTGTGCCTTTCATTTCGTAGTCCTCGCCCCACATCATATTTGCGTGTATTTGTTGTGAGGCCGCATTTTTAGGGCCCCTTGATACCCGGCATTAGCCGTCTTTCATGGATTCCTGCTGACTTCCGTTGCAATTTATCTCAGATTCACCGCGGATATATGTCTCAACTAATCCTTGGAAAATCACGGCGACATTCCAGACCATTTCCTCCACCCGCCCGGAATATTTGGCAGTCATCGACTCGCTCAAGACAAGCGCTCCTCAAAGTAGCAAAAAGAGTAAGATAGAGCAGGCCCACATGGCGCTGATCCAAACCCTCGAGCGTCGGGTCGATGTCATAACGGCTGAACTAGTGGTGAGCTTCTTCCCCTCCTCTTCGTTTTGTAGATAGAAGCCGGTAGACAGAGAAAGGAGCGTGTGAGCTGATCGCTGATTTAACATGCAGCGCGTGCATAGGGCCCGGCGAAAAATTGAGCAAAAACAGATCCTCATGGCTCAGGCTGAGATCAGGGAGACGCGGACACGACGGCAGACACGGCGTCCCGACTACGTGTATAATGATATGGAGAGTGGCGAGGTAAGCGACGTGCTCTCGGTTCATATGCACCTCGTTGCTGATTTAATGTTGTTTTCAAGGAGGACTCTGATGAATATAAGCAGGAGGATGAGAATGAGGAGGAGGAGGCTTTTGAACACGACGATTTCCTTAATTTCCGTCCGGAAACGCGGGGTAGACGTCGAGGGGCTGCCATAGCTCCCCAGCGGAGATCCACGAGAGTCACAAAAGCGAAACGTGGCTCACCTGAATTTTCGGCGCAAGAATGGCGGGGCGAAAGACGGTCAACTCGGTTAGGAGCTTCGCAGGAGATGCAGCTGGACCGTCCACCGAAGAGGGCGCGGACGGAGGAGAGTACGACAAGCTCTGGTTCCATGGGGTTGCTGGGCTCAGAGGCGACATCAAATCAAGATGCTGCCGCTATCAGTGCCAGCGAAATTCCTATGGGACAAATCAACGGGAAGAAGAAGAGCAAGTTTTGGTACTATGCGGTCGAGCCTGTCGCAGGGCCTACCCGGTTATCCAAGCATGGTGGAGGAATGTCGGCGGGCATGAACGGGAATAGACACAACGACACTAACAGTGGCTGGCCGCCTTTGGTGCCAGAAGGGATGGACGTGGATGAACCGCCGCCTTCATTCGCAGAGGAGGGACAAAATGCGCTGCTGTCCGGTTGCGATTGACGGGCATTCGCATTTTCAGCATTGCGTTTGTGACAGGATGGCCGCTTGCATTTCATACCACTCACTAGCATTTTTTCAGGTTGGTTGAAGCGCATATTAGTCTACTCATTGCATTTATTGTCGGCGTTTATATATCATACTCAGCTGTTGCGATCGGCGGGACGGGGGCGATGGTCGGGTGTAATGAGTGGAAGGACGGGCAGGCGGAGAGGACAGAGCTGGCGGCAGTGGACTGGAATGTTAATCAATCCCTGTCGATTGTGGCGGGATTTTCCTAATTGGTCGAATATGGCCGGGAGTTGGCAAAGTTTCCAAGCATGCGAGCGGAGGGGACACATCGCCGCGATGATTGCGCGAACCACTGGAAATGCGTTGCGCAGTTCGTTCCCTCCGACCCGTACTTGGTCTCTTCTCGCCCGCCGCCGCACTGCTGCGACGCTCGTGACCATCCCCCCTTCTTCGGACGACGCGGAACTCGTCTCGCTTTTCGACCAGCCCCAGAATGGCACCCAGTCCCGCCCACTCTCCGTCTCAGGCATCTTCCAGCACCCAGAATTGACCACCCCTGCCGCCTTCGGTGCCTTGGCCGAGTCTACTCTCATACGTGCACAATCACTCACCGAGCGCATTCTACGGGCCAACCAGTCACGCTCCGAGCTCTTCAAGGCCGTCAAGAACCTCGACAGGCTCAGCGACCTCCTGTGCGGTGTCATCGACCTTGCAGAGCTTCTCCGAAATGCCCACCCTGACCCACAGTGGGTTCAGTGCGCCAACGATAGCTACGAGAAGCTCTGCGAATACATGAACGTGCTCAACACCCACGTCGGTCTCTACGAGGCAAGTCTCTGCCTTGTCCCACCAGTGGTCTCTAACGGCATCACAGGTTCTGCGCACGGTGCTCCATGATCCCGAAGTCGTTCAGTCTCTCAGCCAGGAGGCTTTACAAACAGCCTTGATTTTCTGGAGAGACTTTGAAAAGTCCGCCATCAAGCTGCCTCCAGAGCAGAGAGAGCGTTTTGTTTCCTTGTCCTCGGAAATCCTCTCCCTTGGCCACGAGTTCGTCACGCAGGCATCCGCTCCGCGTCCTCCAGCCCCCATTCAGCCATCAGAATTAGACGGCCTAAAAGACGACGGAATGGGCGCGAGGCTCCGACGTCAGGCGTGGTCTACTCAGAAGAGTCTTCTTGTATATCCTGGCTCCCACCAAGCATATATGATCATGACATCTGCTCCCAACGAATCACCGCGACAAAAACTGTACATGGCTGCACATACCAGTAGTCAACGACAAATAGAATGCTTAGAGCGACTACTACACGCACGCGCCGAACTGGCCCGGCTTGTTGGATGGGATAGTTATGCCGGCATGACGCTCAACGACAAGATGGCGAAAACACCGGGTGAGCTTTTTTTTTCTACGAGCACTCTGTCATGTTTTCTGACGTGGATCGGCCCATCCCAGAGAATGTTCGACAATTTTTGGATACATTCTTGGATCGAACAGCAGTTCATGCTCGCAGTGCTTTGCATACACTCAGACTACGGAAACAGTCACACCTCAATACACCTACGCTTCCTATTATACAAGCCTGGGATAGATCTTTTTATTGCCCGCCAGAACCACCAGAACCACCGGTACCGTTACCTCCTCTGTCTCTCGGACGCGTTTTTATGGGCCTGTCACGGCTCTTCAAGCACCTCTACGGTATATCCCTGCGCTCGGCTGAAGTTGCATCCGGCGAGGTATGGCATTCCGATGTCCACAAACTCGAAGTGATAGACGAGGACTCTGGCATCATTGGATGGATATACGCCGACCTGTTCGCTCGAAACGGCAAGTCGTGCGGCGCAGCGCACTACACAGTCCGCTGTTCCCGGCGCACGGATGACGACGACGAACACGGTGATCTCGCTATCGAAGGCACCGAGGAGTTCCTCGCACCTTCGCGAAGCTTCGAGGCTATCAAGCGACACAAGCTGCGCGGCATGCGCGGAGAGTACCAACTCCCGTTGGTTGTCCTCCTGTGCGAATTTGCTCGCCCCACGATCACCCGAGGGCCCACATTTTTAGAGTGGCACGAGGTGCAGACCCTGTTCCACGAAATGGGTCACGCCATGCATTGTAGGTCATTTCGCCGCCATACCGATCACGAGTGGCGCTAACGTTTTGGATGCCATAGCCATGATCGGTCGGACAGAGTATCACAACGTTGCCGGCACCCGCTGCGCCACGGATTTCGTCGAGCTGCCCTCCATCCTCATGGAATACTTTCTCAACTCGCCCAAGGTCCTCTCCCTCTTCGAACACGACGGGTCCTCGATCCTGAACCAGACCGCCAACCACCACGAAGACCCGTGCACGTTCATCGACACGCACGGCTCCATCTTGCTCTCCGTGCTCGATCAGATCTACCACTCCTCCGCCGTGCTCGAGCCGGGCTTCGATTCGACGGCCGCCCTCGCGAACCTGCACAACACGCGTGGTCTCATACCCCATGCGCCGGGAACGTCCTTGCAGACGCAGTTCGGTCACCTGTACGGGTACGGCGCGACGTACTACTCGTACTTGTTTGACCGCGCGATCGCGTCGCACGTCTGGCGAAACGTGTTCTCGGCCGAGCCGCTAAATCGTGACTTGGGGGAAAGGTATAAAGGGGAGATTCTGCGGTACGGTGGAGGCAAGGATCCTTGGCAGATGCTGGGCGCGTTGCTGGATGCACCGCACCTCCGAGTGGGTGACGAGGAGGCAATGCGAGAAGTAGGCAGGTGGAGAGTAGAGGATGGGCCTGTGTCAGAACGACATTAGTTTGTTACATTTATGACTACATGACTGTAGACATATTCCAAGGGATAGTAATTTAACTGTGTCGAGAGCAGCATCAATAGTTTGGAAGTATGCGAGTTATAGCACAATGCAGGAGAAATGAAACGCATGAAAATACATACTCGAATAATGATATGCGAACGCCGGTACTTTTATTGGATGTAGAAAACTCAACTTTGCGAGAAATCAGATATATTGGCCCAACCGGAGATGTCTGCTCACATGACAACACCTTGCGACTTCAGTTCTTGTTCTATCCGCCGAACCTCCTCTTGCATGGCATGTAATCGGTTCAGCTTCGCTTGTTTCGATACCATATCTCTTTGGCAGCTAACAGCGGGTTTAATTTGAGGCAGCTGTAGCATCGAGAGATCAATCTCTGGTAAAGATTGAGGGTCGGCGGAGTACTGAGGGAACGTAGGGTGGAAAGTGGGTTGATATACGTTTCGACCGTTGAGAGGTAAAGTCCAATCTATATTGGTCTGGGAGAAGTTGGGTATCGATAAGTGGAAAGGTGCCGCGTATGGAATCTCGACTATATCGGATGGAAGAATACTATCCAAGGGAGTGGTGAATGATGAATCGCCAATGGAGTGAAGCAGGTCACCGATGTCAGACAGATCAGCGGGTGCGGATACGCAAGTATCTGCCGTTGCTGTTTTCAGGTATTGGTTACACATACTGCGCTAATACGGACACTCACCAGGAGTTGAGCACTCCAGATTCCCCGGGATACTGTAGTCTTTGAATAGTTCCACTTCCCAATTGGTGGTCAAGTCTAGCTCAGTAGCATCAACCGGAGGTGGAATAGTGAATAAGGTGTCAAAATCGGTATCAAACCAATTATCGACGGCATATTCACATTCAGTGTTGGAGCGAGGCAGGAGATCTGATACGGTGTGAAGACGGGAAACCAGCATCGAGCCGCTTGGACGCTTGGATACACCAGCGGCGTCCGCTTCAGAAAGACGTCGCTGGGGAGAAGGTAACACTTTGTTTGTCTCAGGCTCTGTGAGAAGAGCAGGCTCCAGTGAATCATTGTCCGATGATGCGTCGACACCACCAGTGCTTGAGGGTAGAGAGGGGAAATGCATCTGAGATTTTATAGAAGCCCTACGAATAGGAATTATGAATGACTGTCTATGATAAGAATCAGGGAGCGTACCGCAAACGTTTGACAGGCCTGGCGGTGGCGGGTGGCCTTCCGGCTGGCTCTGCCGATGACCTGCGGCGTTTGGAACCAGCCAGAATAAGAGGTGTCACATTCTCTTCCCCTCCCCTCTCGTCCGTTGGAGAGCTACCACGGGTGGGTGGAGGAGACGTTGTGATAGATCGATCCGGCGAAGGATGCGAATTTCGAGCTGTCTATAAATTCCCCTCCGTCGCAAGGAAACATCGAGAAGTTTCAATCTCTCCTCACCTTGGTGGGGTTCCGCTGCAGGACTTGGTGGCATTTTCCAACTTCAATAGATTCCTTCTCTCTCGCTTTTATATCCTCCACGAGGGCGCTCTTGCTGAAGGTTGATGAATAGAGACTTTCTGCCGCCACCTTTATCGCGATGAAAGAGTGTCTGAGTTCGGGAGACAGGGGGGATTGTGAATCCTCTTGTACCAATGCGCGGTAGGCCGCATCGATCATATCGGCCCTGCAATTTGAGAAACGCTCACGGCAGAGAGTCGTCCAACCGATCCGCCGACGGGCATTAGCGAACCAAGAATTGATAGATGTAAGCTGGGATGAAGAAGCTGCAATCTGAGTCTTGACTTCTGCGGTAGGGTAAGGGTTGTGGAGGTTGTCCAGCAACCATCGGTACGCAGGAGCAAGGAACGGAGGATACCAGGTCTCCGCACTATGAACCAGCGTACTAGAGTGTGTAGACGGGAAAGGGGACACGGATAGGTTGTTCTGAAGCAGAGACTTCGGTGGGGCGTTTAGGTTCAAATTGGCCATCTGCTGGCACATAGCATCAAAATCGCGGAACAACTGAGCTGTGGTGAACTCTTCGCGGCGTTTTATGTCAAGAGAACAGCTGGCAATCCCAGAAATGTGAGAGGCAATTAAGTGTGCAAGTGATAATGCTTCGGTCCCAACGTTCCCAGTCTTCGTTGCGATGGATAAGACATCCAGAAGTGGTGACAGCGTCTGATGATAAGAAGCAAGCATATGCGGGCCGCTCTGCAAGGCATCCAGGAAATCGCTTTCTGCTAGGAAAAGTCTCTGTATCAAGTCGTCGTCCATAGGGACGGGATGGGAAGTCTAGGCCAGAACGTTCCGATCACTTATTTCAAGGTCGTGTAGAACAATGCGGACATTGAATATCATTTATGTAAGCATAAATACTGCTACAAGGGCGCACTCCAGTAGCACTGTTTAGTGTCTCGCACGCCTTCCCCCATGCCTCACGCCATGAGTAATGCTGCCACCATTTCGGCGTCTGGAAGTATTATTTGCGACATGCAATGTTTTATTCGAAATCTCGGCGTACAACCTCAATCACTACCTTCCCGATCATCTGCCATCCCACGAGTCTGCCTGCCGGATCCCCCTTCCCTATCTCCTTTCCTTATAGCAATCGGAGCAGAGAGACACATTGCGAAAGAAATGGACCGTGTTTACAATGCTCGCGCCCTGGAACTTCGATCATACTACGAAATTTCCATCAACAAGGCTTTCGCTGCACTCCCTGATTTCTCGTTTCAAGACGATTCGGACAAGAGGATTTTGGATGCATTTGCTAGTCTTTACCTGACGAAAGTCAGATCTTGGATAGACGATGGCCTGGCTGCGTATAGAAGTAGGCAGAAATCAAGGAAACTGGTGGTCAGCAATGCAGAAGTACCAGGGGGTGCTAATCCCCGACGAGCTTTCAATACTGTTGAGTCCGTCACATCTATCCCACAGCTTCAAGACTCACGAGAATCAACATAGGATTATATTCCTCTTCTAGAACACTTCTTTCACGGGAATCCGTTTCCTACTCATGCGGATAAGACTTTCCTCGCGAAGAAGTCCGGCATGACATACCGACAAATCCACGTCTGGGTACGAATAATGTCAATGTAGGGAAGTATATTCATACCTTGTAGTTCCAGAACCGAAGAAATCGCACAAAGAAAGCGAATGGAGTTTGGAGAAAAAATCCAGTCGGTGAAAGCGAGGCTCCCCCACCTGACAGCCTATGCGAGCGCCACGGAAACAAAATTCTGCGCTCGAGCCACTTTAGCGATCGGGAGATAACGCAAGAGGTGCGGGATTGCATACACTTTAACTGCCGTTTGTTCAGAAATGTTATACAGAGATGCATCCCTGAAATTTTATCTCATGACGAGAACTCAGCGACTAAAGATGATAATGTACTTGACAGGTGTACTGCACCTCTGCATGCTTTCCCATCACCTTACCCTCCGGTTTGCGTCCATGAGTCTTTTCCTCTCGGATCGCGTAATCAAATGTTCTCGGCCGTTCAGTGGACAAGACTTTCGAACCACAACACCCCATCGCAGTCCTGCAAAATCGATGTAGATGATCTAGCAGATCGATTCTCTCTCCTCAATGTCAGAGACAGCCGCTCCAGGCGGTCTCAAAGAAATTGTAGGGCAATGCAGAGCTCGCAAGCTGTTGCCACAAACTTCATCACCGTTGCCCCTTCTCCAGCACCACATCCGGCACTGATCAAGCCAAAGCAAGTCACGGCTTTGCTTGGGCACCGATCACCGTTTCCTATCGTTCGGACATCACAGCCAACTTCACAAGTTTTCGTCGGACCCACAGCATCATCAAGTCCTGTCTTACCATCTTCTGCTTCTTCCCGGAGAAAGGTTGCCCCTCTACCAAAACGGCATTTTCGTCAGTTTCCTCTCACTTGTCGCAATTGGACGCCAACTTCATCAGATTTGTTGTCTTCCGCACTGTCGCCTGATCCTTTGACACGTTCCTTATCGGAATCTTTTGATTTGAGAATGGAGATACCTTCGTGTCCTGTTTTGGCGCACTGACCTCACATTTATTGTATTCGTAACCAGTGACCTTCTCCGGTTGTTCGGGAGCATGAATTTCATTCACACCATCCTGACCCTCATTGGTTTGCGGTGCAGGTTAGCGCATGTTTCTGTTAGGAAACGGCGGTCACATTACTTGTGTCAAAAATCAACCATTTGCTTCATCCACTGTCTTGGCCTTGTGGTTACGGCTACCTGCGAAACTGGATGCTGTCATCCAACAATCTACAGATGCCAGCCAGACCGTCATCACGTCTGCTTTGGCTGGCTCTAGCCTGCGACCTATTGTTTCGATGATATTGGAATTTTGATATCCTGTAATCAACACAGGTAACTTGACTTTGGTAGAGGCCACTATGACTAGTTCCATTCATGAGTAACGCAGAGAGTAATGTACATCGAATAACAGGATGACACGTCAACCAAATCTGCTCTTGAGCAACTACACGAAATCTATCAGGACGAGAGACACGGAGGTGGGGGAGTGCATATTCTCACCGATTCGCCAATGTTAGTCATCATGCTGAGTCCCCCGCTGTTAGACCCCCCGGCAAAAGCCGAAAGCTGCTTTTGCGCTACGAGCTTCGTGAGCGTCATCGCAGCGCCATTCATGAAGCTCTGCTTCTCTTCGCCACCAGCACCGCCCATAGTGCTACCGACCTGTTTCATGACCATACCCATGAGCTGGTTTCCTCCACCGTTGCTCGTCCCCCCCGATACGAGGCTGCCGACGTTGAATCCAGATTTTGCGCTGACCGCAGAAAGTGCCTGGGGAATAAATCAACCAATTGTCATGGGCGATAATTGGTAGTACCGTACGCTCATAATCATGGGGCCATATTTGCTCAGATCGCCCTCGTTCACCTGTTCGTGGTGTTGTTGCTATAAGTGCGATGCCGTCAGATCACGCGCATATCCGATAACCGCATCGCACACGCACAGGGTTATCGTGAACGTGCTGGATCGCGTTGGCTATGTATCCCCTGTCTTCCGAATCGTGACCAACCTCCGCGTGGGACAGCACCTCGTCGGTATTGTCTAAGAGAGGGACCGTTGTCATCGGCGCGGACGTCGATGCGAAGCGCACTACTCACAGCCGCCCTGTGGTTGCTGCCTGTGGTGGGGGGTGTTGTATTCCTGCCCGCCGGTCCTGTGAACTAATCGTCGTCATCGCCGATGGCGATCAGCGATCAGCAGAAGCTACCCGCAATCAGATGGACAGCGACTCACCCTCTCCAGAGGGATCGGGAGCGCCACCAGCAGCGGTAGCCTGAGAGAGAACTTGCTCGGCAAAACCAAAGAGGGATGACTGGGGATCAGCGTCAACCGGGCACAACGCCAGGCGGGTGTTGCACGACGCACCATGGTCGTATCAGCAGAGATGCACCTTGATCGAGGCAAGCGAACAATGTCATGACATCCGCTGCTTTATAGGACTCAGCGCGCACCGCATGAATTCCATTCTGGGGTGACGTGGTGGCAGCTGACCCCTAGAAAGGCCAAGCCACCAGCCTAGGCCTTAAATGCATCTGGTCGGCCCTGTCTGCTCGATTGCAGATGCGATAATGGCTCTCAGATTGTGTGGTATGATTGTACATACACTCGTCAAAGATGGCAAAGTCTTCCGAAGTTCGAGAGTACTATGGGTGCAGGGGTATCGCCATTCTCCGAGTCGGCCCGGGCCTGTCAAGAGATATACAGCTCGATCTCGATTTCATTCTGGGGCGCAATGTCTATGACATTTGCAGCATAAGTGAAGTAGGGAGCAGTATGAGTTACAGAAGTAAATGTCCTTGAGCAACATTAAGTTGGTATTAGGTGTACGCCTGCGGAAAGACCAGGAAAACAAACATAAGATGGCACCAGGCATAGAGCACGTAATACAACACGACGAGATTCACGCGCGTTCATCCGCTGAACCTATCTTCACAAACTTTGCTAGGACCTCTTCGGATCCTCGCTTAAAAGCCTCAACACCACGCGCTGGATCCCACACGCGAGATCCCCTACGGACATGAGAGAGGTGAAGGCCTCTGGCCGGAGAGGATGGTGTCCTGGATGAGAGAACGGGAAGCGATGACGGAGAGGAAACGTTCAGGTCGCCAACTCCGTTCAATGCCCCATCCTCGGGCAAGTCAGAGGGCGAATCT
>JBBPKK010000149.1:0-46431 GCA_038089215.1 Tylopilus vinaceipallidus
AATCCCACAGCGATGCGATATCGACGGCAATGCAGGCCAAGAGTTCTGCGTGCACGCCGAAGATGAGGTCATCCCGTCGTTGTCGCCTTCGTGGCCTTGCTGTTCCCCGGCTTTGCTGCCGTTGTGATCACCAGCTCGCCCTGACCAAGCGTATGTAGATACCGTGCAGTAACATTGCGTTTATTTTAGTTATATGCCACCAAACATGGCAGGCGCCGCGAGACGCCATAGCCAGGTGGCATGCTATGCAAGTCACGTGCCGCTACCAAGCCACTACTGCTGTACCCCGTTTCCCACAACGAGGCTGACCTGACCCGCGACCTCCGTGAATTGACGTTTCGAGGTCTAATCGACACAGAACAAACTCTAAACTCCAAGGGACCATCACGACACACCGAGTCACACGACCACCATCAGCTCTCTCAACCGCGCCGGGTCGATGCGCGGCACGAAGTTGGCCTCGAACGGTGCCAGATGGGCCACGACATTGTCTCTGTCAGGCGTCGTATCGATCGGCGCCTCGGGACGCTCCACGATCCGGAACGACCAGAGGAGGACCGCAAGCGCGACGAACAACGACCGGTTCGCGAGGTGCATTCCCGGGCAGACCCTGCACGCATCACATGGGGGCGTGAATCGGGTAGACGACACGCGACGGTAAACCACACCCACCGTCGACCAAAGCCAAACGCGTAGCACGTCACGCCGTGGCGCAGCTGGCCGTCGGAGTCCAACCAGCGCTGGGGGTCGAATGTATCGGGATCTGGGAATACCGCTGGATCTCGGCTGATGGCCCTGGTTTCCCAAAGTCGCGTGTCAGATGTGATCTAAGAGGATAGAAAGATATACCACTGGTTTCCTAGCACCGTCGTCCCTGCGGGGATACGATAACCTCTCTAGTTGAGACAAAGTCGAGTTGAGGCACTTCTTTTAGAAAATCAGGACGCACCCAGATGATGTCCCTCGTCGACCGGTGTGGAAAACCTTGAAGAGCGATTAGTTTAGTTATGGAGCATTCACGTTGCTCACCCGCGGGCGTAACAGGTCTCCAGCGGAGCACCTCCGAGATGAACGCATGAAGCTGAGGGAGATTGTCCCAGTCATTCCAACTCGGTACTGAGGCCAGACGACATGAAAAAGTAGGAGCCAGATAGGCAACAGGCGAACGCACATCTGTCCGTTCCAACGACCGCATCCAACTCCTCTTGGACCCGATGTTGGGCATCGGGAAAGCACGCCGCGGCCATGGTCATCGCAATGAGCGCATCGGCAGTCTACGATCATTCTCTTGGCTTGGGTATCATACAGCAAGGGCACAGTCGTACCGTATCAGAGCCAGCTTCGAAAAGGGTGCCTGAAAGGAACGCCATCTCCTCCGTCGATAGTTGATGGTCATGGACGTTTTCGAGCAAGGTTCTGGAGAAGGACGGAGCGGCTTCGTCCGATGACTAACGACATGGGTCAGTTGGGCCATCATAGTGGGATGAGGACAGTGTACCATTGCGCGCTGCACGCGGTTCAACAGACCTCGGTAAAATATGAGGTCAGCGTCGTAATACTGCCTCAGACGTCTCCCATATCCAGGAATGTGCTTTAACCATGGGAAACGGTCGACGAGATAAGCACCGGGTCGCATCCCTTCGATAAAGTGTGCAACGGCCTGCTTCACGCCAACGAATTCTGGATCATCGGTGGTTGGAGACTTGGAGTTGCCGTACGTAATGCGAATGATGATGGAAGTGGAATACCTGGTGTAACCTATGTTTGAGCATTGATCAGAAAGCAATGCGAACATACCGGTGTGCATGTTTTTGATGGCTCTTTGGGTCATCCAGAATGTCGAGTATTAAATTCTTTGCTTGGTCGAATTGAATATGCTGGTACGTCTCCACGGCCTTGGCTTGAAGATGCGAGTGGACGGCTTTCCTGAGCCGACGAAATCGCTCGCCGGCACCTACCAGCGTGATGCGTTTTCCTCCTGAGAGCAGTTCGTCACCAGCAATCATTCGGGGGCGGTCCGCGAGGGCACTCCCCTCCTTCTCCATAATGTCGGTGGCTGCCTGGAGACAGGAAACGATAGGCGTCAGAGAGCGTTGAGGCCATGGGGGATGCCATTCCAGCTCACCTCGACGCGCCCAATGACGATGGCAATGTCGTTCCCGCGACGAAGGGTGATCACAGGGCCGTACTCGTTCGTCCAGTCGTTCAACGTCGCACTGATGCTGAAACACGACGAATCGGATGAGCACGTAGGGAAGAGGCACAGCACAGGCTGAGCTGACTTTACTGTCGGCATGATGCTGTCCCAGAACCATTTCGCTGGGGGTCCTGGGGGGAGAGGATACTGGTGTTGTGGAGTCGATCGGCGCGTCTGAAGAAGCCCTGCGACAACAGCAACGCCAAGCGCCACGATGACGCCTGCAGCAAGGGAAGGCTGGTCGGTGGTCAGCATGGCTAGCATGAGAGAGGAAGTCGCTCGGTGGCAGGCAAGGCACCACGCCGTCAAGGAGCCGACGACCGCATCTTGATCAGCGATATTACTGATGCAGTGCCGAAGTGACGGCGATGGCCACGAGGCAGGTCGACAGCGCGCAGTACGTACGACTGCTAGGATACATGTTACATGTTAGATTAGATAGTAACCCGGAGTGGTTACAAACCCTGCTTCCCTGGTTTCCCGCGGAAGTCCGAATCTTGGGGTTCCGCCGTCGCCGCTTTCTTTTCGACTAGCCACCAGCAAGTAGGACGATGGATACGGGCGTCGAATAGCTCGTGCTACAATGCTACCTAGGGACATGTTGACTCCTAGCCGGAGAGCTGGGATACAAGGATGTCCCCAAGTCGGTGCATTATGTCATGAGCTATGATACGACCTGGCCTTTGTAGGTCCAGGAAGCGCCTGTGAATCACGAGTTCTTCCCGCTGCGTGCTCGTTCGCCATCAACTTTCTCTCCACCACCACCATCTCCACAGCCGAGCCCTAAACACCTCGCATGAACCAAACGCGCATTAGCCAGCTCCACAAGCGTTTCCAGGATGTCATTCACGGCAGAGTGGCACTGGAACCCCGTACCTCCCGCATTTTCCTTGAGGCCACGTGTGCCCAAGACGACGTCGCAAAGTGCGTTGACAGCCTCCTTTCGAATCAACATGGAGTACCTTCCATCCAAAATGCCATGCGTTTCGACGTTTCTCTGCCATTCCTCAACGGACTCGCCACTACTACCCTTGAACATCTACTACGTGCTGAAAATATCGGCGGAGGTGTCCTAGATCACATTCTTGCTGCCATCGTCGACCCTCCCATCTTTTGGTCCGCATTCGCGCAGGAGTTCGAGAAGGGATCGTTGTCGGAGAAAGCTCAGCTCGTCTTTGCAAGAGTCTTGGATAGACTGATCGCTCTCAAGGACAAAGACCCCTCGCCATACAGACAACTTGCTTCAAAGCCATCCATTATCAACAAGCTACTCGAGTCGTCTCACCACGACATTCGGGAGATCGCCCATCACATCAAACATATATTGGCCACGTTTGCTTCTGGCAGTGCCCCCAGGGATTCGTATGGCCCCGGGGGTCGACACGACAATGACTTTTCTTGTTTTCGTGACATATCCATCCTTCCCACTGCGGACGAGATTCTCAGTACCCAGCCCCCTTTCATCAGACCTGCCTCCGTCCTGGATGATCCAGAGGCATCCGATACCCGTGTCGCGGATTATCTAGACAATACCTTTCGTATGCTCAGGGAGGATATGATATCTGACATGCGTGACGAGCACCAGATTGCGCTGAAGAAGAAACCCGGCAAGTATCGGGGTTTCCATATCGACGGGCTCTCCATGGTCGATGTCTACATCGGCTCCCAAGACAGAGGCGCCCGCTGGGGTCTCATCCTGAGGTGTCATCGCGACTTCCCACAGCTGCAGAAGATCAAGGAGATCGCAGACAGGAGAAAGTTTCTTTCCGACGACCCTGTCGGCTTCAAGATCCTCAGAAACCAGTCCCTTGCGTGTCTTATCGCTGATGGAGACACCCTTTGCTTCGCTACTGTCTTGCGTGTGGACGAGTTGCTCGCAGAGAACCCGCCCAAGATCGTCCTGCAGCTCGAAGGCGACGTCAGCATGTCCAAGGCACTCCTCCGCTTGAGCACGGCCACCCACACGCGGCTGCTTCAGATCGACACTGCCCTCTTCGCGTACGAGCCAGTTCTCAAGGCACTGAAGAACATGCAACTCGTTCCTCTGTCGGAAGAATTACTGTTCTGGAACGAGGGTCAGACCCTTCAAGCACCCACGACACAGGCTGACGGAATAGTGCAGCAGCTGTCCTGGAATCCCTCCACGGACCTTCAGTCCATCCTGGCGACGGCTAAATCGGTCACACTCGATAGATCGCAGGCAGAATCGTTCCTCGCTGGACTATCTCAACGTGTGGCTTTGATTCAAGGCCCCCCAGGTGCGCCTTTACCGTGGATCGTTTCCCCATATCCTCGTGCTCATACATCCGTCTGGCAGGTACGGGGAAGTCGTTCATCGGCGCTCTGCTCGCGAAAGCGATCCACGATCATACCCCCCAAACGATCCTCGTGGTGTGCTACACCAATCACGCGCTCGATCAGTTCCTCGAAGACCTCATTAACATCGGCATCGCTGCAGATGGGATCGTGCGTATCGGTGGCCGCGCCAGCACGGCCGTGCAGCACCTCTCGTTGCAGAAACAGGAGCGCAGCAAGCGCCAGACGTCCAAGGCGGAGTGGGCCCTCATCGACCAGGCCAAGTCGCGGGCTGGCTTTTTTGTGGAACGGTTACAGCATTCCTTCAAGGCGCTGGCACAAGCGGCGGTCACGCTCGACGACATCCTCACCCACATCGAGTTTGAAGACCCCGACTATTGGGACGCGTTCCAGGTGCCGCTGGAGCCGGATGGGTCGCAGATCATGGGGAAGAAGGGGAAGCCGCTCGATCAGGATTATCTCCTGTCGCAGTGGTCGCATGGGTGGGATGCGGGCATACTCAAGGACCACCCGACCGTCGGTGCTGCGGAAACGATTTGGTGCATGGACCCTGCCTCGCGCCAGGAGATGCTTACCAAGTGGAAAGGGGAGATCATCAAAGGCCTCGTGACAGACATGTGCAACGTCGGCAGGGACTATAACAATGTCCAGGACGAGCTGACGCGCCGGTTCCGGGAGTCGACGGTGGAATTGCTGAAGCAAAAGCGGATCATTGGGTGTACGACGACGGGGGCTGCCAAGTATACCGAGGATCTGGCCGCGGTCAGTCCAGACGTGTTGCTCGTCGAAGAAGCGGGCGAGATCCTGGAGAGCCATGTTCTGACTGCGTTGGGCGAAAAGACGAAACAGATGATCCTCATCGGCGATCACAAGTATGTCGTGGTTTCACACCGCGTCCTCTTTCGGATACTCACGCCCGTTCTGCAGACAGCTTCGTCCCAAGGTCAACGGGTACCATCTCACGGTCGAGAAAGGGGAGGGATACGATCTGAATAGGTCGCTGTTCGAACGCCTCGTTTTGAAGGGATTCCCACACCAGACACTGACGACGCAACACCGGATGAGGCCCGAGATCTCGGCGTTCATCCGGGCGCTGACGTATCCCGAGCTCATTGACCACCCGAGCACCCAAAACAGACCCGACATTCTGGGCGTCCAATCCAACGTCGTCTTCGTCAACCACGCACAACCCGAGGACGAAGAGACGCGCATCGCCGATCGGAAGGACGCCGGGTCCACGTCGTCGAAGCAGAACACGTACGAGGCCGAGATGGTCCTCAAGATCGTGCGGTACCTGAAACAGCAAGGTTACAAGAGCGCGGATATAGTTATCCTGACCCCGTACTTGGGGCAGCTCTTCAAGCTGCGTGCGGCGCTGCAGAATGATCAGGATCCGGTATTGAACGACTTGGACGCCAACGATCTCCAAAAGGCAGGGTTGTTGGATCAGGCTGCCACCAAGGCTCGCCAGCCTGGGGTACGATTGGCGACGATCGGTACGGCTTCTCTTCAGACCATGACCTTGTGGCATACCTGATCTTCTGGGTAGATAACTACCAAGGAGAAGAAAGCAAGATTGTCATCGCCAGTCTAACGCGGTCGAATCCAAACAATAGCATTGGGTTCATGAGCTCTCCCGAACGTCTCAACGTCCTCCTTTCGCGTGCCCGGGATGGCCTGATTTTGATCGGAAACTCGCACACGTTCCTGAACTCCAAGCAGGGCGCACAACTTTGGGACAAGTTCTTTTCGTTGCTGAGAAACGGACGCTACGTCTTTGAAGGGTTTCCAGTCAAGTGCGAGAGGCATCCCTCGAAAACGGCGACCCTGGCGCAGGCGCGCGAGTTTGACGACCGCACCCCCGACGGCGGGTGCACGGAGCCCTGGTGAGCAGTCGCCGCATCCTGTCGCTGGATCGATCCCGTTTTCTCACGCCTTTGCCAGCGGGACGTTGTTGAAATGTCAGGTCCACACGTGCCCGAAGAAATGCCATCCACGGCGGTTTGGTCCCGGTCAACCGGACGTCCATACGACCATGCTGTGTACCCAGTCGTTTCGGGACAAGTGCTCTGCTGGCATGCACACGCTGTCGTGGAAGTGTCACCAGGGACGCCCTGCAAACTGTTCCGCTTGCGATCGTCTTGCCAAGCGTCTCGAGAAGCAGGCCATGTTGGACATACAGGCTCAGGAAGAACGCGATAAGACGCAGCGCGAGCACGACATGAAGATGACGGAGCTGGCTGCGAAACTGCAGTACCAGCAAGACGCGCTGAACGACGTCCAGGCGCAAAAGGACAGGGAGAAGGAGATCAAACAAAAGGAAAAGGAGATCGAGGACGCGAAGCAACAGATCCGGGACGCGGCGCAGGCGGCGAAACAGGCGAAAGCAGCTGCTCAGCATCCGGCGTCAGCGCCAGGCGGTTCCGCTCAGAGTGCCCATGCGGCCCCGCCACCACCGGTGGTGTTCCCTTCTGCTGCGCGGGACAGGTGGGAGTACCAAAAGCGCGTCGATGGGGTGCAGAACGACGCGATCGACAAGATCATGGACATGACGGGGCTCGAGCAGGTCAAGGAGCAGATCTTGCGGATCAAGGGCAACCTCGACACGATGCGCCGCCAGGAAGTGCCTATCAACAAGGAGCGGCTCAATCTCGTCTTGCTAGGGAACCCAGGGACAGGTACGGACGCGTCCTGAGACGATAGTGTACGCGTGCTGATCCCCATTCCAAGGAAAAACCACCGTCGCGCGGCTGTATGCGCAGTTCCTCGAGTCCATTCAAGCGCTGCCGGGGAACGCGTTCCTCGAGACGACGGGCTCCAAACTGGCCTTTGAAGGCGTGCAAGGGGCACAAAAGATGATCGACGACGCGGTCAAGGCGGGCGGGGGTGCCATCTTCATCGACGAGGCTTATCAGCTCGTGAGCGAGCACGACCAGTCCGGCCGGCAGGTCCTCGACTTTCTGCTTGCCGAGATGGAGAACAGGGTTGGCACGCTCGTCTTCATCCTCGCCGGGTACAGCAGGCAGATGGAAAAGTTTTTCGAGCACAATCCGGGGCTGCCGAGTCGCGTGCCGCACCAGATCACGTTCGCGGATTACACAGACAAGGAGCTGCTGGCCATGTGGGAGGACCTCGTGTACAAGCGGTACAATGGGCGAATGAACGTCGAGGACGGCGTCAATGGACTGTATGCGCGCATCGCCGTCAGACGGCTGGGTCGCAGGAGAGGTCAATCTGGATTCGGGAACGCGCGGGCATTGCAAAACATGTTTGCCAAGATCCGGGAACGTCAAGCGGAGCGCATCGAGCGCGAGCGCCGGGCGGGCAAGCAGGTGGATGATTTTCTGTTGACAAAGGAGGACATGATCGGCCCGGACCCGTCGCAGGTGCTGCCAAACAGCGCGCCGTGGGCCAAGCTTCAAGGGCTGATTGGGCTGGAGTCGGTCAAGGACGCCGTGCGCAACTTTTTCGCGCTGTTGGAGACCAACTATCAGCGTGAACTGGCGGAGAAGGAGCCGATGCAGGTCTCGCTCAACAGGGTCTTTCTTGGGTCGCCGGGAACAGGGAAGACGTCGGTCGCCAAGTTGTATGGACAGATTCTGGCAGATTTGGGTATGCTGAGCAATGGCGAAGGTGAGAACGTGCCTGCGTCCCCGTCGTCGTGCCATGCTCAACACGATCGCGTCATGGCCAGTGGTCGTCAAAAACCCGGCAGACTTTGTTGGAGCCCACCTGGGAGAGTCAGAAAAGAACACCAAGTCCATCCTGGAGAGCACAAAGGGGAAAGTGCTTGTCATTGACGAGGTGCGTTGTCATGGTTTCATCGACTGATAGCGTATACTAGCGACTGCCAAGGCATACATGCTTTACAGCAAGAATGCGACTGACCCATACAAGACCTCGGTCATCGATACGATGGTGGCAGAGATCCAAAGTGTTCCTGGCGAAGACCGATGTGTGCTTCTCCTGGGATACAAGGACCAGATGGAGGAGATGTTCCAGGTAACGTGGGCGCATGTGGTCGTTCTTGATCTTGTTTGACACGCCATACTTGACAGAACGTCAATCCTGGACTCGCGCGCCGATTTGCGATCGAAAACGCGTTCACGTTTGAGGACTTTACGGAACCGCAGCTCATGCAAATCTTCGACTACAAACTCAAAGACCAGGACCTGTCCGCCACGGACGACGCCAAGGACGTCGCACGCGAACTGCTCAGCCGGATGAAGAACCGCCCCAACTTTGGCAATGCGGGCGAAGTCGAAAACGTGCTGGGGCAAGCTAAGGCACGGTATCAGAAGCGCATGGCCTCGGTCCCCGCGTCGCAACGAATGGACGTCGTCTTCGAGCCGCAGGACATTGATCCCGACTATGACCGAGCTCAGAACGCGTCTGCGAACCTGTCCAAGATGTTTGCGGACATCGTCGGGTGCGATGAAGTCATCAGGAAACTCGATGGGTACCAAAAGATTGCCCGAGCGATGAAAGAAAAGGGGTTAGACATGCGGACACAGATTCCAAGCAACTTTGTGTTCAAGGGGCCACCAGGTAGGTGCATCCCGATAGGGACGGGTATGCTTACTTACGCAATACAGGTACGGGAAAGACGACGACCGCTCGGAAGCTTGGTCAGGTATACTACGACATGGGCTTCCTGGCCTCCACAGAAGTGGTCGAATGCTCTGCGACTGATTTAGTCGGGCAGTATGTGGGGCACACCGGACCAAAAACCAAGGGCGTGTTCGAGAAAGCGTTGGGAAAGGTCCTCTTTATCGACGAAGCCTACCGACTGAGCGAAGGCCATTTCGCAAAAGAAGCGATGGACGAGATCGTAGGGCTAATGACCCACGAGCGTTACATGAATAAGCTCGTCATCATCCTGGCTGGCTATGACCACCAGATGAACGAGCTGTTGGCCGTCAATCCGGGTCTCTCCAGTCGTTTCTCCGAGGAGATCGTCTTCCAGAATATGTCCTCGGAGCAATGTCTAGAGCTTCTTGACAAGGACTTGCGAAAGAACAACATTGTCGTTCCCGAACTGGGTGACACGGTCTCAGCAACCTACGTCGAGATGCATGACATTCTTGATCAGATGTCCGCCCTCCCCTCTTGGGGTAACGGTCGTGATGTGAAGACGCTCGGGAAACGATTGACGCAGCAAGCCTTTGCCAACCTGGCGAGCGGCGGAGCGTCAGCATCGCTCACGTCGGCCGAGGTCCTCGATGTCATGACAAGAATGCTGAATGAACAGCTGACACGGCAAAACATGGCTCACCGCGTACCCGCGTCCTCCAGCTCTATGCCGATGGCAAGCATGGATGGTCCAGCGCCGCCACCACCTTCCATATCGACCTCGACAAACCAAGCGACTAAGCGCGCCCCACCCCCACCCCCTCCGAGCAATCCACCCAAGCAAAAACGGGCAGACCCACCGGCGAAGCAACAACGCACTAAACGCCCCCCGCCCTCAAAACCGCCGCCCGAGCACCCGCCTCCGACGAGCCACGTCGTTGCGCAGCGTGACGCTGGCGTATCGGACGCCGTCTGGAACCAGCTGCAGGCTGACATTGCGGCCGAGGCAGAGGAAAAGAGGAAGGCTGCGGAAGAGGAAGAACGACTCGTACGCGAAGTCGAGGTGGCAAACCAGGAGAAGCAAGCAGCGCGACAACGTGCGGCAGCACTGGAGCGTGCCAAGGCGGCGGCCAAGGGTAACCTGGAAAGGCAGCGCGAGGTCGAACGGCAACTCGAGGAGGCGCGTCGACGTGAAGCAGAGGTGAGGCAGGCGCGGGAGAGGGCCGTCGCCGCGCTGAAGAAGAAACAAGAGGAGGAAGAGGAAAAGAGGAAAAAGGCGGCAGAGATGCAGCGGAAGCTGGCGCACATGGGGTTATGTCCCGCGGGATACCGGTGGATCAGACAGGCAAACGGGTATAGATGTGCGGGCGGTTCACATTTCATGCCGCATGGTCAACTGGGCATGTTTTGATATAGGACACTACTGGTATCGTTCCTGAGTTCGTGTCGCTGGGTGCAGTGACTCGGCAAGCTTTGACATAAGTAAAATTTTCAACGACTTGGCTGCGGACGTGACACTCGAAGCGTTCAGCTTTCAAGTTCCCTTCCGCTGTCAGAACGTTGTGTCGCAAGTTGAGGAGGCTCGACCAAGTCTCTCCCACGGACAGGCATCATAGTGAAAAACAAACCAACATACAACTGGCTTCTATCCTAATATACTATGTGGATACAAAACAACCAACAAGAGCACCCTAACATACAGCTACTACCTTGCAGAAACAAGCTGACATACTGTACAATCCAGGCTTCGACCGTATGCTCTGTCCATGTGTGTACATGCGGGAGCCGCCAACTCGGCGTTGGTGCATCGCGACGATCACTCCAACGCACGCAATCGGCCTTCCAGCGCCTTGTAGCGCCGCATCGCCGACACGGCCAACGCCGTCGTCAACCCCGTGTTCCCGATCAGAATGGCCCGCGCTCCGTACTTGTAGAGCCACCCTGTCGGCCACGACCCGTCGGGTGCCTGCATGCGGCCGAGCCGCGCGTAATCTCGACTGTCACACACGTCGACGGCCGCACCGGCGTGGATGCGCATGGCAAGCGCGAGCGCGTCCCCCTCGGTGCCAAAGTGCTCCACGACACGCTTGGAAAACAGCGGGCCGAGTCGTTGACGCGCGTAGACGGACACGGAGAGGAGGCGCGAGAGGAAGTAGAGGAAGGCGTCGGGACCGTGATAATAGAGGGTCCCGTTCGCGTATGCTCGGTGCTTGAGCACCTCATAAACCCAGTGGAAGGTTTCGCGTAGCTCGCCGCCACGACCATGAGAGTAGAAAAAGGTGAGTACATTGACACAGACGATGGGATCTAGTGCGTTCCAGCGGCGTGAATAGGCATCGGATGGGCGGCAAGTGTTGATAACGTACCAATGCGGGGGCGAAAGACGTCAAAGTATGTCTGGATGATGCCATCGTTGTTCTTGAAAGTCAAAATCTCGTTCATGATATCGTCTTTCACTTCTAAAGAAAGGTGATCAGACACCGTACATGCGATTGACGTCGTGTCGAGGTCGTAGGGGAATGACGCTGTAGTGAGTATTCCGCCCGCTTGACAAACAGTTAGTCATTGGTTCCGGCGAATCAGACGACGGAGCCCTACACTTGAAGAAGTTGCTTAACCGTGGATACTTGATGTAATCAACCAGGTCTGGATCACCCGTGGCCTCGAGAATAAGCAGTTGGGCGAAATTCTCGTCGAGCACGACGCCTGTGTCGGTGACCGATTTCATCTCCTTGGCATGCTTAAGCAGGTATCGCTCCCCATCAACAATCGGATTCCGCACAAGTGCTCCCAGCTCGCGAGCAACCTCGTCGAACGACGTAAAGAGGATACCTTTAAGCCCGAGGGATTGCGCTGACACCACGTTCTCCAACTTGTCGTCCACGAACACCGTGCGGCGAGGATCTACACCAGTGGACTCTAGAACGTGGCGATAATATCCGAGGTTTGGTTTGCGCTCACGCGCTGCAGCGGACGTGAAGACACACTCAAAAAGAGCCCAGTCCTCCAGGCGACCCTTGTGGCAAAGGACTTCCCAGTCTGGTGCAGAGATGTTGGACATGGCGAACAACCTGATGTCATTGTTGGTCTTTAGCTGATGGAGCAGGGATATCATGGAAGGGTCGCTCTGAAGAGAATCTCGGGCTGCACGGAAGGCGGCGCAGACCTCGGAAGCATCTAGAAAAAATTCTGTCGCGATGAGACTGTATGCTTCCTCTTCACCAAGATTGCCCTTCTCGTATTCAAACCAGGTGGAAGAGCGCAGAATTGAATGCAGTGTTTGGGGTGAGATAGAAGTACCAGTGTTGGCTGACCAAGTGAATAATACATCACCAAGGTCAAAGACAACGCTGTCGATCTGGCGATCATGTGCAGTAAACGGGAGTGATTTCGCTTCCAGAGGGGGAGGCGTTCCGAGGGGTGATACGGAGGCGGAGGAAAAAGGAGTAAAGATGGGCGAGATCTCTGGGGAATGGAAGGGAGTGTCATCGATGGAGACCATGGCTCTAAAATGTCTGCGGACGGAAAAAGCGCTGCGGTACGATTCTCGACATTCTCCGAGTCGTTAGTTATATCTCCATGGACCCATCCGCCAGTTCCTGAACTGGTCCCGTAATGCTCAAGTAGGCACCCTGTCCGTAGAACAGCAATGAGGTCTAAGGTTTTACGTCGACGCATATATCCATGTGACCCTCTAGCTTGGGTAGTATGACAATGAACGCGGCCTCTACAAACGTGTTTTAGTAAGGAATCTTGGCCCCAGACTGACACACTGAGCCACAAACTAACTTCGCATCCCAACATGGCAAGGCACGCAGCGAGACTCGGGCAACTTCCGTAGAGGCACACCGAGTAGCAAGAAACGGTATTGTGTAGCGGCAAACGGTGGCATGCGAATTGAAGTACCGTAGTCGAAGCTTCGACGTTACAGCTTCCAGGGTCACCAAGATATGTTGAATTTGCATGTCGATCAACAACACAACCAGATCCATGGCTTGAATCGGCGTGTTTCAGCCCCGCACAGCGTGTGCCGCTATCGATGACATTGCAATCGGTCGCGCATGTAATGACGAGTAGTATACACAACCCACCTACACAGTACAGTCTTGAACGAACGATTTGAATGAATTCGCGTACGCCCCACTTCACGTGGGACATATCCAAGGGAATAGCGACTGCCGACGGAGAGATCGAGATCAAGGGAGTGAGGTTTGGCTGTAGATGCGCGCCAAAAATGGGCTGACACCCACCGGTACCTGGAACGACCTGGCCCCTACTCTCGGGGTATAGCATTCTGTGCAACACTCAACTGTCGTTCCTCCACTTCGCCGGGCTGATCGAGTCGCCCCTTTGGATATGCCTCCGTCCCTCTAATTGCTCTTCCCGGGTGGGGTCGAGGTTGAGTAGATGGCAGCGTGCAAGGTGCGGAGTTTCGAATCTCCGCGGTGGGCTCGTCCCCTGCAAACCGCGTCTGCCGCTCACCTGCGAGTCGTTCTCGCAGCTCATCTCATGCCCGCTAGCCTGCATTCCCTCCCTAACACAACGTGGCTATCAATCCTTCGAGGAGGTCTAAAGCTTGGCAAATTTTCACGATGTAAAATACTTTTGTTCAAATAAGAAATTCAGTCAAGGAAAAAAGGGCATGCGGCCCTGTTCAGTATTCTCGAGAAAGACTAAAATACAATTATTGTTTTCGCCTTTTGTCCGACCTGTAGATCACGTTTGAAGATTGCCAGCCGCGTTGTCACCTACTTAAATACACACCTCCACGTCTTGGACGCAGCTGCGTTCGGGCGAGTGGTGAAGGTGTAGTGTAGATCGCTTTTTCGCTTGAAGGCAAAAGCCCCTACGGCCAACATCTTACGCATGCGTGTCAAGTTTCGTCGCCAACATCATATCTGCTTTGTGTACCATCTCCATAGACCCGTGGCTCCGAGGCCGCATATTATGAATCTGTGTATACCCTTCGCTTACGGGTGGCACAGGAATTCCCGACGCCCTGAAGGAACATGACACATGATGCCGAGTTGGAGCGCAACTAGTGCTCGTATCGAAGTGCTAGAAACGATTGTTTGGAGTAGGGGGCGCCTCTTCGATGCTCGTTAGGCCATACATATGCTTGCTACTCCTCGGATGCTTCTTGGTTGTCTCCCGCCCTGACTCCTGTTCTTAGGTGTTTAGACCGTGTCACATGCCCGTCCCACCTCGTTTTCCTCTATCGTCAGTGTTCTTATCGTGTGATGATTCTGCTGGACTCAGACCCGCTCATGAAATCCGCACCGCCATCTCGATCCACTTATTGTGATTAATGGTCGCAGGAAGTACACATACGCGTCGAAACTGTTCCGCTCCACTCACTCGAGACCGTTTCAGCGTCGAGTCTGCCTGATTGACCAGCCGCCCTGCCCATTTCAGCTCAGTAGTCGACAAGGTCGACAACTTTAGCCGACGCTACCCCTCAGTCGCTTTTGCGGCCCTTTTCGTGAATATTCCTCTGCCAGCGCACCACCTGTCTTTGCGATTCCACTACACGCCGAATATTTTCCAAAAAGAGCAAAGGCAGACTTGCTCTGTGGATCGCCCCTGGGCTGCCCGTTGGAAGGGGCAGGGGGAGACCCCCGCTGGCACCTGGTGAGTTGGGACAGCGGCCACGGACACGCGAACACGGACTATGTACTGTACTGACTCCGCCCGGCTCTTTCCAAGGCCCCTGACCTGCACTGCCACACCGTTCAAATCATCATTCAGCTTCATGAAAAGGACGTCAGTAGCCAGAATACTTGCCAACTAAGCGGATTTTACCACCGTGAGATGGACAAATGGGGGCAAGTGCTTTATGAGCGCTGAGACGAAGCCCCTGTATCAGCCCCGACGCAGTCTAGGATGTCGATCGGTTTGCGACCAAAGACGTAGGTGACGGGTAGCCTAGACGTTCTGTTCCAGCGCTCGTCAGCACTGAATTTGGTGGACAGCACGAGAACCCACTTGTTCATGCAAGCATGACCATAGTGAACCATCAAATCGGCCCATGTTTACCCCAGCAGGTTAACGGGCCGTTTTGACTGGCACAAAATGATCAGAGCTGCTTTTACTCCAGCATGAACGTGTGCAAGAGTCTTGATGGGAAGCGGTGGGATGGGACTGTGGGAGGTATATGACTCACCAGAGAAACGGCTCTCATGCTCAGCGGCTGTTTATATTTTGCTTCAGATCACCTCGTGAATCTGCCTCCCGATCCCGTCGTTATCAGGAGCCTCGTCACCATCGTTGAAGGGGCCGTACGCTGGGATCGATTCATAAGCGCATTTATGGGCTGGGAAATGGGGCGAGCGACGTTCCAAGTGCTGCGACAATGGTACGTGTTGCGTCATCGTGTGCAGCTGGATGCCGGTGCTCACTCGGATCTCATTTTAGGGTTCCATGTTTTTCAGACAATCTGCGGCATCCCCGGAGTGGATGATTATTCGACAGACGAGCGTTCCCTAGAGATGCGAAAGCCACTGCTAGATGACAGTGACACTCGCAATCAGCGAGCATGATGGGAACGCCCCAAGTCTTAGATTGTGAAGTCAGGATTAGAATGCATCCCCCCAGATTTCCGACGACGTTCCTCTGGGGAACTGGAGGAACCGGGGAACAGCGCTCCATACCATAATGCCGCAATTGCTGCAGGCGGAATTAATTTACGTTACCAAGGCATGAATTTGTTGTCACTGTTCAATAGACGTACTTTGACGACGCTGCTATGCAGGCCATCGAGTCCGACCCATCAACCTACAGAGGTTTCAAGCGAAGATATGGTGTATGCATCATATGGATCATCACAAAGAAGCGTCTGAAACATTTGAAACAATGCTCACATAGCCCAAGCAATCACCTGATGAGAGCTTTCGCAGTAAGCTACCTTGGTGACGTGGTTCAGTTCCGCATCTTTATTTCCCTACCACCATAGAGCCTCGCCCTCAATACGACCTCGATGTCATACCCTTGATCTGAGGAGCGATTGAACAGATCATTCGTGACATTCCTCGCGTCCTCGTCGACATGTTCAGCCAGTCTTTATGATCGAGCTCTGCAAGCTGCAGCGTTTGAGGAACTCTAGATCTTCAACGAGCCCCGGTCACGGATGACTACTCCCGATCTGCTCGATGTGGTAGTAGAGGTCAGGGGCCTCGGGAGGAGCTGAGCGGAGTCAGCACAGTACATAGTCCGTGTTCGTTAGCTCTGTCCCAACCCACTCCACTGTGGTCCTCTCTAGGTGTCGACGGGGGTCACCCCTGCCCCTCTCCATCGACTATCTATGTACATGCCGGTGGAGGACGCGGGGGAATTTTACAAGCATGTGATTGGTGAACCCACTTTCCAGACGTCTCTATTTATGGGCTACCTCCACCTCGGAAAATCAGCAAGCCACTCAGCTTCTGTCAGCTCGTGCACTCTCAGCGTCGTTTTAGATGGGCGTGGGGCGGCACACGTTGTGTCAACCAGGCCGGTATGGAAGCCCAACAAGAACCAGCCGTTGCCATGTGGCACGGCGGATCATCGTTCACCTTCTCAATCCCCTCTCTGAGTCGCAAACATTCGGTCTTCTCTGGTCCAAGGAGCATCTGGGACATTGGGGGATGCATCTACCAGGAATCGAGGGTTGTCCAGTTTCAAGTAGCGAGGGGTGGAAGCCATGCATTGGCCTGTGTCTTGAATTGTTTAACCACTAGGAATCTCCTCTCATCCTCTCGGAGATGGGGCAGGCAATGAGCTCTGCGACACGCGAGTTAGCTACCCTTCAGCGGGGTTGGGTAGGGCTCGAGGGAAGCTCTTTTTTTTTGATATCGAGACGCACTCGGGCGACACGCGACGTGCTGCTTGTGCGGCCTTTTCAATGTCGCCCTCCCAGTCATTTATATACTCTCCGCTTGCTCTCGCTCATCGCGGGTAGGCAACTCCGACTTCTGCGGCGGTGTCGTGTCCTCCCTGATAACTCTCGTCCGTCTGTCGGACCGCGACCTTTCTGGCGCGACGTCGCCTGATGTTGGCGATGTACACTGAGACAACGGATGACCTGCGTGAGATGAAACGCCCCCTTCGCGTCATTCACCCTGGATCAATCCGCTCCTCGACACCGACTCCACAGGTGACGTGCCTCGGCTTGTTCTCGCCATCCGTGCGTTGCGGCTCGTTGTTCGGCCGAGGGTGCCATTCGGTGCACAGTCTGCCGTTGGCGCTACAGGACCGCCTGCAGTATAGGCAAGTCCCGGCTCGGACGGACTGTCTAATCAAGGTTCAGATGCGCGACGCCAACGACAGCCACATTGATGAATGACGTCCATATTTACGATAGTGGTCATGGTGCTTGTACGCATGTTCACGAGCATGGCACCTCGAAAACGCCTTTTGTCATCAAGTGAAGCAAACCAGAGATACGTGCGCCGTCTACCATGGGTGAATGACCCAACTTGTTTTGCTCAGTTGTAGTTTGATTAGCCCGCAGATTAGACGTCCCTCGTGGTCTCCTCTGCATCTCCTGCTTCCCCCGGCTGCACGATCTCTGCTAGGTAATACAGACAGCACACCAGTGCTCTTATGCTCTGGGCCGGAATGGTAGTACAAGGCTCGAGGTACCTTCTGACGGCGTTCCTTGCAGATGACAAATTGATGTACAAAGGATAATGCTGATAGTATGATCTCCTGGGAGCACCAGGTGCATTGCCCTCGTCCATTTAGGGCACTCTACTCAGCGTCCGAGCCAAACCAGATTCGCTGCACAGTTGTGGAACAAAGTCGCGGAACAGATGGTCGGAGTGGTGAAGTAGGGGGACATGCCTGTAGTTGGCTGGAGGTCACGATGATTCCGAGTCGAGCTTGAATGACAGCCTGAACAACAGTAAGAGAAGGCAGACGTGAAGAAACACTCAAAGACAAGCACGGCGTCTCAGGTAAGGGTGGAGGTACTTGGAATTCTCTGCGTTCCTTGGGCACGATGCTTGTCATTGTGACGCGTGGATTACTACTTGAGCAGAACAAACGAGCTCTCCGATTCATCGGCTGGAGTCTGGCAGTGGCGTTCATTGACACGGAATGGTGTGACCACTGAGTACTGAGTCCGAAACCAATTGAATTGGTACCTGGATTTAATCGAACGTCCGCACTACACGAGTTGAAAGACACGTGGAAGGGCATTCACCCAGATCGCACAGCCCATCCAGACGGAGGTATACAACCACCTGATGCGAAACAATTACTGGCAAGTTCCGGCACGGTGTTGAGGCCAGGATTATGCATCATGCGGTCCTTTATACCCAAGACGGTACACGAAAGATCTAAGGCTTGTATGCCCTTGACCAGTTTACATAGAATGAGTATCCCACCAAGTAACCAGTGATACATGTGAGAAGCCCACCTGGCTGTGCACCGTATAGATTCCAACGCGCTTGTAGGCAGGCGATTTGAGTGAGCTTGCGCAAGCTCCACTTGATACGGAGCGCGTCTGAGAGGACAGCGACAGCTGATGAGGTGAGTTGCGCTCTGGGGATCGACTGTCGTTCTGGAACGTGCTATACTCGTCGATACTTACGGAACTGCGACGCGCCTGGGACGCAGCCAAGACTGGTGGATCTGGCTCCTGCTCTCTCGAGGCGGAGCATTCTCTGTAAAATGGCTCGACCCATCCTCCCTCCGTGTCGCGTGTGCCTGTCGAGCTACCGCTTCTCGCGACTCAGATGCGCCTTCGTATCTCAAGGACCTCTTCTTTCAAATTGATGGCGCGCTCTTCATGTTTGAGAGATACGGCTCATTAGCAAGGATCTTGATTCCATTCTAAAGCACGGCAGCCCTCTATACCTTCTTCAACGGGCCGGGCACGGCTCAAAGCTTTAACCATTAACGATCAGTGTGTTGTTCGAGCCCGGCAGGTAATAAATGCTTGATGCGGTTGAGATTGAATGTAAATCAATCCTGCTTGAACTTGTGCGTGTAGTCTTGAACTCGGTGTCAACAACAGCTTTCGAGCAGCACGACTGACGTAATAGATGAGTTCCAAATTAAGCTACCCACCTTCCGACGACCACACGCTTGAATGTTCCCATACCGTTCCTTTCTTCAATGCATTCCCGTAGAAATATGTCGCCAGGTTCAGCATCTAACTATCTGCCTTGAACGGAGCCCCACGTCTAGTACTGTTGAAAGGAATCACTGGAATCGCAGGGAGCTTCCAAGGGGAAAGTCCATCCTCACGGCTAACCGCTTAAGGATGTTCGTCGATCTTTCCTCACTAACATCACATCAAATCGGGGTGTTTTGCGCCATCCCACGGATCCGTAGGAAGTATCCAAAGGTACGCATTTTCATTCCCTGCTTGCGCGGCACTCCCCGACGTCACGAATAGTTACGATGTCGAATTACCAGTGGTGGGCATAACTATAGCCTGTCTTGGATTGTCGGCAACAATTGTTTGGAGCAGTGAGAACTCGCTCGATGCCCATCTGACTGTGACCGCATGGTTGTCACCCACCCGATACTTATCTGTTATCTCCCGCCCAGACTGCCCGCTCCTGGACACACAAACCAACTCACTTGTCTCACCTTGTGATTACCTTCCTGTAATCGCCTTGTGAGGCCACAGTGGACTCAGTAGCACCCGAAGTTACCTATGGCATGATGCAGTCCATCCGCCATCTCAAGCCACTTATTACGTCAATGGACGAGTGTGAAGGCCGTCCGGCCGCACGTCGAGACTGGCCCAGTCTACTCGCTCAAAACTCGAGTCCGTCCGGTCAACTGAGCTGACGGCGGCTCTAACCCTTATATGCCCGTTCCGCTCAGCATCCAGCGACGCCATCGGCTTCAGTTGATGCTATTACTCAGTCGACCGAAGCTCCCTTCGTGCCGATATCATCCGCGCGAGAGATTAGCCGCTGGCCCGGCTCGCCTTATGCTCCACCCAGTGCCCAGTTTCATGATTCCAAGCTGCTTGTCAAACAGATAAGCTTGGTGAGGCGGTGTTGCTCTGTGGATTGCCCCCGGGGGCCGCCGCTCGTTCAAGTCACCGCCCGACTGTACAATGACATTAGCGGCTAGAACACTCGGCAATTGCGAAGCCCCTGTATCAGCTAAGCCGGACGCATCGGATGATGCCTATTCTAGCAGGTGAGCTGACAATCAGAGTGGGTTTTTCTTTGGCATGATTGTGTGCAAAAGCCTAGATGACCAAGGATGGGACGGGACGGTGAGAGGTATATAAGTCAGACGAAAAAGGGCTTGAAGTGCCCAACGACTTGTTCGTCCGCATACGGCTCTTCAACCCACCTAGTATTTCCACCTCCCGGTTCTGCCATGCACTTCGTCAAGAGCTTCGTCGTTCTTGCTATTGTCTCCTTGGCGTACGCGACGCCTGTTCCTGACGGCCGTAATGTATATTGGCCAGCTAACGAAACAAGATTGTTTACTGAATACATCTCTCGAGCAGGCTGGTCTCCTAGCCCGCCAAGGTTCCGATCGCAAACGCACTGTAGGTTATCTCGCTTTTTTGCTGATTCTCCGTAACATGATCATCTGTCTGGATTTAGCCTGCCACTGAGGATGGTCTCTTCGCCCGCCAAGATTCTGATCGCAAACGTGATGTAGGTTTTCTTTCTCCTTTGTTGGTTCCACATAGAATGATCGTCTGTTGGGATTCAGCCCGCCCCAGAGAATGAGCTCTTCGCTCGCCAAGGTTCTGATCGCAAACGCGATGTAGGCTGTCTTTCTCCTTTGTTGGTTCCACATAGAATGATCGTCTGTTGGGATTCAGCCCGCCCCTGAGAATGAGCTCTTCGCTCGCCAAGGTTCTGATCGCAAACGCGATGTAGGTTGTCTTTCTCATTTGCCGGTTCGATGTAGAATTAATCTGTCGTAATCTATCCTACCTCGCAGGAAGGTGGTCTCTTCGCCCGCCAAGGTTCTGATCGCAAACGCGCCGACTAGTGATATGCTTGTGGAGAACGGTGATGCGTGGTGTCAGCAATCATTTGTTATGGAAACCATTATCAAGTACGCCCACACATGCGTTTGCCCGGTCTCTTTGCTCCAAAAGGAGTCTGTGTTGTCTCATGTACAATAGTTCTGCCTTTTGATATGCCTCTCGGGTACGGATCGCGTCTTATGGAATGTCAAAATATACGTGTTGGAAGTTTCCATTCCATCCAGTTGGACTGAATTATATCAATCGGATGGTTATGTAAGTACTTAGTTGTGTACATCTCTCCTTCCACCTTGTTGCATTTCAGGCTTCGAACCAACTTTCGCTTTGTGCACAGCGGCGTTACATAGTATGGGCTAAGATCCTGGCAGTCACGCAATCAAAGCCTATATTTTTCGGCAACAATTATAGTTCTTCCGGGTGCCATTACCGACATCATCAGACGCCCGGCGACTGTCAAGATGTTTCAAGTTGATAGCTGTCAATCACAGGTTTGTCGGAATGAACGAGGCAGTCGCCAGTGGTGATCGTACCGTGTGCGGTCGAACATTCTGAGGACCACAGCTTCATGTTCAAATGCGGAAAGCAGTTACTTGGAGTCCTCGCGTCGAGCGTAGCCTGTGACTTGTCAAAGCTTTCAGAGTCCTTGCAGGATAACGACCCCACGCTCACGCTCGTCACAAACAATGATTTGCGAGAAGGTTTTCGTATACGAGTAAAACTTGGTCCGTTCGTACAAATGATCAACTGGCCTTTGAACAGCGTTCGAGTACAGTTGTGAATTTGTCGGTAACTTCGCAAACAGGCAATTTCGTCACCCCCACTTACATCGGTGCTTACATCTAGAATCACCGCCTGCCGGCTCCGTCGGATATTTCACGCTGTCACGCGTATCGCATTCAACGACAACTTTTATTTACTGTGGCGTTTTGCCTGACCCGTGGTGTTATCCAAGCGCGTAGATTCCGAGGGAACATCAAATTCACAACAAACTGAAGGTCAACACGTATGGATCCGTGCGTTCATCGTTCATCGAGCAGCCCTTTTCTTCCCCTCTTACGACGGTAAAATCCACTCGCTTTCCTTGTCATACCGATGATCTGACGATCATCTTCCCCTGCACATAGGTTTACGGCTTGCACTGCATGTGATCGGACGATAGTGTGCACTACGCGGCGCAGTGACGAATGACAGAACATCGCCTCCTCTCTAAACTATAGGCTCTTCCCTAGAGACAATTGGTTGTGCTACGTCGGAAGAAGTCTCCATTGACGTGGTCGAGGACAGCATTGGAATCTCGCTAATTTTTCTAGCGCAACAAGGCATTTCAGACGTCCGCATGAGGGCCCAAGGCAAGGTATATAAACCTCATTGGCGAAGCCTGCGCTGCGCAACAATTGTGACATCTGCCCCAGCTTGAAAGCACTTTCCCTGCTGTTCCCGTCATGCACTTCTTCAAGAGTCTCATGGTCCTCGCTGTTGTCTATTTTGTGTCCGTTACAGCCGGCGTGGGTAGACGTGCTGTATGTTTCCTTTCCCAACAGAAGAACCTTCGTTGACCATGATCTTTTCACCAGAATGATGGCCCCCTCAAGCAATATAATATCGGTGTCAACAAACCCGCTGTATGTAACCCCGATGCCTGCAAGTGGAACTGTGTCTCACCGTAGTTTTCTTCATAGGTCGAAGACAACTGCAACAACTATCTCGGCGACTGTTACTCGAACGGTAGATATGCCATATCTGTGCTTCAAGCCGTTGGCTAACACAGGCGTTCGAACACAGGCTGTTCCCCTGTGTTCGATGACCCAAATCATACCACCGGAACATGCACTGCAGGCACGTACAATGGATGCCCTTGCGAAAAGTGCGGCGGGGGCGTTGGCTATGTCGGAAGCTGCTCAGACAACGGCTGTGACGGGTACCAGGGCGTTTGCACTGCTGGTAATTACCAGGGCTGCCAATGCGACTAGGTTTGGGGGCACGTCGCAATCGCGCTGGGCATGGTTTGTTCACTGTTGCAGTGGTAGCTGGTCACCTTTCGTCTACCTTGTCTAATATCCCGAAGATTTCCTGTATCATGGTTCGAACTTTAACCGTTGCATACAGCCTGTTTACCAACGTGATTTTTGCATATACATAAAGCTACGTTCGGGAAGATGCAACAGTGTTCGGCCGATGAACCCAGAATGTTCATTCGAGATATTTATATCTGGGCTCTCAAGTCGTGTGGACGTTACTCAGACCCGGACCGCACTGATGATGAAGGGCTCTCTTTCCTGCCAACTGACTGCAATCATGGACGTCCATCTGCGGAGTATTGGATGTCCCCCTCGACAATAAGCTCCTCATCAGCACGGCGCGACGAAGCACACGAGGAGTTTGTGTGGCGTCAAGCTGTTCCTGGACGATTATCGTTATCCTGATACTATAATGTATGTAGTGTTCCCCACGTGCTCACGTATCATTTTTCGTATCTCGTGCTTGATTTCCTTCGCGAAGTTGATCGTACGATAACCCTGTCCTTTTGTTTAATCGATTCTTTGGCGTAGATGGTGCATAAGACGCCGAAGGCATTAAGGTGGTCTTGTTCACGAGGTCACCCTAGATCGATGGTAACATTACCATTGCCCTCTTCCTACAGCGTCCGGACGAACGTTGGGCTTGCCAAGGAAACACACCCTAAAATTCAGTCGCTCAATGTCCAAGATTTACGCACCGGTGGTTTTCATCCCTCCCTCCTGGCACAAGGTCTCGGCGGTGGCTACATTTTGACGGATCGTAGCTGAATGATCCGGCCTGATCACATGGGGCGTTATCCGTATCTCCTGCTTACGTCCGCTGTACGATCTTTGGGATCTTACGTGGACAGAACATAATTCATAAACTCGCTCTTTGTACGCCCAGGTTCGACTGTTGCAAGCAAACGCGAGCTCTTTTGCTATGGGCGAGTAGACAACATTAGGTACGCTTTGCCAGTCCTCCTTACGAACAGCGGACTCGGACGGCCTAGTCGGTGCGGTGGAGAAATTCTGATCCCGCTGAAAGGACCAGGACGGTCAATGGCTTGCTGACACTGCGCATTCATACCGGTTAGCAGACCAGATGAATGAGAAGAGGTGTGAGAGAAACAGACTCGCAGCGCAGTCACGGAACAATCGTCATCGTGACGAGGTAATGAATCTGAATATGCCTGTCAGAAGGGGGTCATCTCTCAGTGGATGATTGTTCGAAGGCAGGCTCTAGTAGCCGCCCGAACAACCACGAGGGAAGGAAAATGCAAAAGCATCAACATATCGGAAACAAGCAGGTCAGAGATGAGCCACTTCAAATTCGCCGTGCTCCCCTGTGCGACAATTCCCTTATTCGCTGAGCAGAAAAAACAAGCGCACCGATTCATCCAGTGGCGTCCATCGACATTAACGTGATCCGACACTGAGTGCCGGCGGACGAATTCAACCTGAGCCGTTGGAAAACGCCAGGGCTGGCGGCAATGTAGATTTAGTTCACACACACCTTGCAAAGTGCCAATCGGTCTCTGTCCCCTGTAGCCACCATGGACACTATCGGGTGCTGAGTACATTCCCGCTCCCAGGCTTCCAGAACCGCTGCGCTTGCAAACGGGTTCAGCATGCCCACGTCGTGGCTTGGAGCTGCACTGAAACGCGGCGACCCACAGGAGCCTTGGCAGCGCGCACTCCACGTTTGCTGGTGCATCACCACTTGTTCGACGGGAGAATGTCTCGATTGAAACTGCTCGCGGCGTCTTCCGACGTTATGTGTCCTCCGCACCATGGTGGATGGAGAGCGGCTCGTCGGAGGAGGGGATGCGAGGATAAGGTCACGGGGAACTTTGACACCCAGAACGTGAGTCGCCCGTAGTGCCTTCATTTCATTTCTCTATTAGGCCACTAAGCCCCGCAGGGTTAAACATGCATCAGCTGATACCCGAACCCCCATTGCAACCCCCTCGGCAGTTTTGTAATAATTTTGCTTCCACCTCGCTATCTACCCGGCCAGTTCAGCACCATCCAAAGCACCTTCACGGCATCGCGAGTGTAATGCATATATAGCCCTTACCTCTCAGAGGCCGCCTTCTTCAAGCTCTTCCAAGACAGTCCCAGGCAGGATGTCTGGAAGCAGCTCGCAAACGACGTACCCTTCTACGCTGTTCAGCGAGTATACCATTGCATTCGAGGGCAGCTCCGTAGCGTGCATCCTCTTCGGTAACCGTTTACTACTCCGTACCAATCGCTTTTTCGCCAACTCTTTGATGATAGGTGTCTACCTCGCCATCGCCGGGTTCAATTTGGCTTTACTTCAAAAAAAGCGATACAGGATCCTCTTGACATATTCCACCATCCAGCTGGTCCTCACCACGTTGTATTTTGCATTCTCGCTGTACGCCGCTCCAGCACAAAGTTTGGACATATTCAACATAATCGGTTCCTACTCCATCGACGCCCTCTCACCATGGCCTTCTGTCGTCGTCGACGTGCTTTTCGTCCTGAATACGTGGGCTTCTGACGGTTTTCTCGTGCGTTTCCTTTGTCCTCCGCAACTCACGATTCTGAATGACGGACCAGCTCTATCGGTGCTACGTCGTTTACATGGCGAACAAATATGCGTTGGTGCTTCCCATGCTGTTATACATCGCCACCGTTGGTTCCTCTCTGGCTTGGCTCACCGTTAGTGCTGCTCCCGGCGCAGTCTACAGCACCTCTGCGGTCCAAGTCACCGGCGTCTGTTACTGGTCCTGTTCCGTCGCGATGAACGTCTGCACATCCTGCTTCATCTCCATAAAACTTTTACTGCATCGACGGGCGATCTCCAAGGCCCTCGGAGCACAGCAGGGGGGGTTTTATCTCGGATATATGGCGATGACGCTGGAGAGCGCATTGTTGTACACGGCGTTCGTGATCGTTGCGCTGGTAGTGTTCGTGTTAAACAGTCCACTCGAGAACGTGTTCTTCCCAGTGCTGGGTACGGTTCAGGTATGTGTCGTTGTTTCTCGTCGTTTTCTTTCACGATTTCTGTGCACGGTGATGGTACTCATTACTGGGATTTGCCACACAGGCGATTGCACCGTCGTTGATCATCTACCGTATCGCGCGGGGGTTCGCGGTCGAGACGACACGGTGTTGGGGTACCACAGTGGGCACCCTGCAGTTCGCGTCATCCATCCCACCGGGTGTCATACGACCGATTCACCACGATATACCCGATGGTTCCGGCACCATCCATGCTTATTCACGTGATAGCGCCAAGACGGACCAGTGTGGTTCCGAGTCGTTCTTCATCCAAGAAGTCAAAGAGGACGTATGAATCTCTGAACTGTCCACGAAATTTGATCTACAGGTTTGATTCTCCATGGAAAGTATACCCTACACACACATTTGCAAGCGTACAATCGCAGTCGTTCCTTCATTCCACCATTTTGTGAACATCAAAGAAGACAGAGTTGAGCCGTGGAGCAGAATACACCATCTTGAATGTACATACCCGCACGTCTACTGTACAATCTAGCGCGCAAAGGACATGGTCCGATTCAAAGCGTAGTTGGCCTCGAACGCCTCGTACACCTGGTCCCAATCCCGACACGTGTACATCAACCCGATCCCGTCGCTCGCAAGCACGCCCGACGGCCGAACGTGGTTCGTCGGGTTCAGTCGCGTGTTGGCGGCACAGAGGATCATCTGCCGGACATAGTTGAAGCAGTGGTGGACGTGGTAGCGCCCCTGCGCGTCCGTCGGCGGCGGCGGCGGCCGCACGATCGCTTTGCGGATCCGGTCGAGACAGTGCAGGGTGTGGAACATGGACACGGCGTACGGGCGTGCGTCGGGGCCCACGAGCACGAGCCCGTGGTTGCCCTCGGGCACGAGCGACGCCCACTCGCGCTCGGCACGCGGGCCGTCGACGGGGTAGTGCACCGTGTCCTCCGTAAAGAGCAGGCGCGGACCCGCCGCGGTGGGCAGGTCGAGGTGGAGGAGCTCGAGCGTGGGGTGGTCTTGGAGGCGCACTGTGCAGGGGAGTTTCAGGTGGCGTTTGCCACACGCGCGTGACGCTGCCGTGTGTGGGCGGACCTACGTCGACGGGGTTCGGTGGTGGAGTGGGACGGAGGTGGGCGTCCCTTGAGTGTCATCCTCAGGTTGCACAGGCCGAGCAGGACGACCCCCAGCTTGACGATTGTGAGTGGCGAGAGAGCCAGGGAAAACATCTCCGAGGGAACGGCAGCAGCACTTGCACCGAACGATTCGGAGTCGAGCGACTTGCTGGGGTGGTGTGTACACGAGGTGAATCGACGAGTTGATTGAACCTCGCAGACGGGATATAAAGGCGTGGGGCTGGCACGGACTAGAGTCAATGCTGCAGTGCACCCAGCGCACTACGGGCCGGAGATATCATACGCCTTGAGGCAAAAACGCGCCAAACGTCCGCCATAAGAGTGGTAAGGCTCATACGCCGTCACGGCGTGGTGTTGACCTAAAGAATCGATGTAAAAATGGAGCAGGGTACTACCCGATGGGGATGCCTTTCATCACATGATTACGCTTAGGTATGTAGGTGGATTGGCAGAAGAAAGATGAAAAACGTGCGCGGGCTTGCCGAGAAAATGTGCGTTCCCGCCTGTTTCGAGGTGCCAGCCACGTCACACGTTCTGCTGCGACGGTTAACGGTCAAGTGTATGATTCAATTCTTGTGGTACAACAGCGTCCACGTTCCAATTCCAAGACAAATTTCATAATGGCGGCTACCTCCGCAACTTTGTGTTGATGGCAGGGAGGAAGAGAACCCGCTCACCACGGTCATCCATTTGGGAGACGATGACGTTGGTCGAGAAGCCATCGATGTATCCATAGCAGTCTAGCGAGAGCCATGAGTCAAAACAACCCTCGTTCGATGTTGGAACGGCGAGCCTGCAGACCGATGAGTAAGTAGCCTGGGCAAGACAGCCATGAACCAGAAACATCTACCGGTATTGATTCTCGTCGGTCGTCCAGAGTGGTAGACGAGTTAATGCCTTGGAATCGTCATGCTGCAAGACTCGCAGTACGTCCGTACCGTTGATAATGTATTCGGTTACATACAGTGAACCACGTTCAATCTCCACCTTGAATAACGCCGAAGCATCAGCGGAACGCCATGTACCGACTAAGGTGGTGTGGGTGACATCCTCCAAGATACGGTCGAACGCAGCTTGTACGTGACTTGTGATGAATTTCGTGAGCGGAATCGTTTCCGACGTTTGTCCGGATTGAAGGACGATTATGCCGTATGAGTGAACAGGGTTAAGCGTGAACGCGCTATGGTAACCAAGAAGTTCTCCTACTACGGCAAAATCAGGTGGGCAGCGTCTTTTCCCCATGGAGAAATTGACTCACTCTTCTGATACAATTTTTGCTTTCTGCCATACGAGTCTGTCGAAGTGTAGATCTCCCATAATGCCCCGACCTCGGAATAACCATCAAACCAGGCATGAGCGGGACGCATCCATTCACGAACAGTGAACGGAGACAGTAGGCTGTCGGAGTGGAGTGGATTTATCAATATTTGCATCAGTTTGACGAGGTCAGCAAGCGAGCTCATCTGTCCGCCAGCCGGGTTCGTAGCATCCCCAAAGTCTTGGTCCTAAAGTATGATCAGGCCATGACGGACAAGAAGACAATGAAAATACGCACGATCTCCCAAGCGTTGAGAGCAGGCACTACGACATTGTGTACGTTTTCCTCCGTCACGGAAAACGAAGTTCCATTGAATCCCAGTGGCTCAAAGATATCTTGTTGCATTAACTTGGCATGTGTCGACGGTGCAGATGATCCCCGGGTAGCTATATTTGCCGCCACATTGGCGATCCCCAGCAATGAATAGCCAGTGTTTGAGTAAACCGGATAAGTATAAGGCGCCACCACAGGGTGGTTTTGTGCAATTCCGTCAAAGATATCTTGGTGAGAAGGAAAGCTTAGACCATTGTACGGAGGAGGCCCCCTTCCGAAGAGTGACCTTGGCCAGTGGCCCTGACCAGCCCCTGGAGGTAAGTCCCTGCCGAGACCCGACATATGGCTCATCAGACTACGAAACGTAATCGGTGCGTAGTACTTGTTATACCGAAACTCGGGACACACAGATGAAATAGGATCATCCCTGTAACAAGGGTTAAACTTTTCTCTGAAAGTGCGTGGCGGATCCCTCACAGTTTGAGCACTCCGCGATCACGAAGCACGAGTGTCTCAAGCGCTGTGAACAATTTCGAGATGGATGCGAGCCTATAGATCGAGTGCCTGTTAACTGTGATATCTTCCCCCACATCTGTTTGGTTGGCTCGAAGCCTTCCCCAAAAGCCCTCGTAAAGTGAACCAGCTGACCCAACGACAGCCACACTGAGACTGTCCATTCCACCTTGGTCGAAACGGCGTTTCAGCGCAGAATGCAGCTTTCCAAACGCTTCCTGCAAGGGTGCCTCTGCGCCAGATGGAGCCATCGTGGCCAGAAATGATGGAAGGGGAGCTCTACAATCGTGGGATGCAGGCCGGTGAAATAGCAATAACGCACGACTCGGTATCACTGTGCGAAATGCGACCTGTAGCAGTGCTGCGACAACAACGGCGTTCAAGAGGAGACTCCATCGCACCCAGTACGGAATGCGCGGCTGGAGAGATGTCAAGTCCGGGAGAGCCTCCTTCACCATGACGAGTGGAGGTAGGGGGCCTAGTCACTATGCTTAGCGTGTTATCATGAACCCTTCGCTTTTTATACGGCGTCATAGACGACCTAACTCCTTAGTAACTTGAAACACCTGTGGCTCGGGCTGGGTTGTCGTTCATGGAAGACCCTTGACTTGAGGTACATTGGTCGTAAGTAGCTTTGTCGTCCCGAAAAGCATCTTCAACTCAAGGCTGCCACTTCAAGTTCATTGAAGTCCAATATTCGCGCGGAGTTCTCCGATCCATCAACGTTTACAGTAATGTAGTACAGTACGATGAAAGACAGCTTGATTGAACATGGATAGGCTTGCAATGGTACGAGGTTATAATCTCCGAATTGGTGTGCAAATGCCTACTATGTATCTGTGTGTGACTTGATGTCATCGAGCAGCCTTCGTTACGAAAGGCCCTCCGAGTACACACTCAATTGTCTGGGTTTCACCCAGGATCGCGAAATGCTAGGGGTGTTCCAACCTCAGGCTCTACCCGGTCAAACGCATTGGAACTTTCTACTCACGCCAGGATTTTCAATTATGTATATTGGAACATTCTGAAAAGCCGTGCCACGAACTACGTCTTCTTACACTGCTCTGCATTTTTCGACGCTTCCTCGTACACCTGGACCCAATCCCTGCATAAATGCGGTTGCGTCAGATCCACGGCCAGACTAGCATCTATGACAGGTTCCAAGGTGACGTCCGCTCGACAAAGCGTCATCATTCGCAAGTAATTCAAGCAATGTTGCACATGTTCAGCCCGAGCCTCGTACGTCCTATTGGCGCTATCCTTGAGAGCGAGTCGAAGACGTCCTAGGCAGTGCAGTTCATGGTATATAGTCAAGGCAAACGGACGACATTCTGGGCCCAGGAACACCCAGCCTTTCCCAGGCATCGGGAATTGTGTCTCCCACTGTTGTAGTGCATCATCTCCGTTGATGGGGTAGTGCATGGTATCTTCCGGAAACATAATCGCATCCAGCACATCCATTGGATAGTATGCGGGACAGTCATCTCCTACCCAGCCTGTGCACGAGCAGCATAGTGAGTTTTGGTCTCTGAGTCGAGAATTCATAAACTGACTGTAGTGCGTATTAGGCACGCGACTTCCCTCAATATCCACTATGGCCCTGGGTTCTCCCATGATAATTGCACTCCACAGGGCAAGCAAAGTCGCAATGGTTGACCAGAGAACCAGTTCCCATGATAGGGATGAGCACCGTCTTGATGTTGTCTCCATGCCGAGGTTGTGAAGAGTCAATGAGGTATAGCCCAGACTCGTTGGTGCTCTCATGTGAGACACTTTAATGATCTGGATATGAAGATACCTAACACGTGTTTTCGATAGCCGAAATGTGACAGGCCTCTGCGCCTGTCTGCTGCAATGCCACGCAGAAACACGGCTTTGTAGAGGACCGTGATTCTTTGCCACAAGTCTAGCTTCGATCTTTTTCACTGCAAATAATAAATATGTCAGTGCACTTACCTGTCTTGGGTCTTCCCCCGTGAACCTGCTTTGATACTGACTGTTATTCAAGTCCTCCAGATGACTGCTTCGCTCACAGTTCCATTTTTCGCTTCTCGGAAGTTGAGATCGCAGTCTTACCACCTCGTTCCCGCTCCAGACGAAGAGACTTTGCTAGCTTCTCCGGATAGCCAGGAAACCCGTATTTTGTCCTCACCTAAGCTTGCGTTCTTCCTTAACGCCTCGTTTTGGTTAACTGCATTGGCCCTGCTGTCCCTCGCAGTCACAATCCGCAATCTCTTTATCTTGTCCCAAGAGCCGCATGTCAACTATCTGAAAGTTTCCATTGGCAGTCCTTACAAAGGGCTAGAAAAGCTCATACGTAATGAGTCTTCGTCTTCATGGCCACTCACATCCACCCACTACCCTGATTTTATTGGGGCAACAGAGGGCAAAAGTATCCACCATGCACTGGCTAACGGTTCAATCGTGCGCTTGGATATCGAGGTACAAACTCATATAGTCACAATGGCCGGTCAACTTACCATGCTCGTTCACACCTTTCAGCGTGCGGTAGTCATTCAGCACCGCGTTCGGGACTACGGCCTCGAGCACTGTGCCGTCAAGTTGGAGTTCTCCCGCTCGGCTGGAAATGGGCGCGGAAACACCGAGCGGGCATATGGCCATATCGGGCAAGGCCTCTACCTTACCTTGTGGCGCTTAGAAGACTCGGAAAACAAAGCAATACTCGGCCCATCTGCAATTCCGATTTCATCGCCCTCGCGGAAAGCGTTCTTGGGCAATATCACCATAGATGGCTCACGTCCTGTGCAATCGCCTTCATTCAAGTGCAACGCGGGGTCTATACAGACCCTGGAAATCGCCGTGGCTTGCGCATTTGATCCTTGCATCATGGAATTTCGACTCGCAAGGTCGCCGCAACGGCAGGGTACGTGCACTGTCCTCGTGTTGATATTCCGTAAGCATCATTTGTAAATCCAGGATTTTGGATCGTCCAAAGCGAACAGGAGTATTTATGAGCTGACTAATCAGCTACTGTATTCTTGCTGTTTTTCGTTCACTTCATGTGCGCAGCATCGTCCCCCTGTACTACTGATAGTAACAGAAGAGTTGCGACTTTCCGGCCCGCGAAGTCAGGGTCCGCATCCCCATTCAGTGCATCACCTTGCAACCTTGTTCCATAGTTCTGGATACTAGAACGGACACATTCTTAGACCCGGACTCTCGGTCTCTACGTAATTACATAATCTTACAACTGCAGTTGGCGTGCATGGCGACAACCCCGCGTTTTCTTATTTCCGTACACCTCAACGAATACTGAAAAGTGGCACCCCCATAAGGACACCATGACTTCGTCAGGTTTGTTCTTTGGAGGTAGCTTTTTCGTTTGCCGTTGTATAGTCGCAGTTTCGATGGCTCGTCAGGCGGGCACCCTATCGATCATAGTTTTTTTTGCGGATGCACAAAGAGCAATACCCCGTCTCCACACATTCAGACCGCCGCAGCGTACGTTAATTCGGCTGAAATGGCACGATACTGTTTGAAATTGGTACATGGTCGGGATACCTTGCGCTGTGAAAGTGCTTAGCTAGGCCCGATAAAGGTGGTAGACATGGCAGATCGAACGAATAAATAAATTTGGGCCGATGATTGCCCTGCAAAGATTGTGGTTGTCGATCGTTAATTTCTTCACTACGGTGATGCTCACGGTCGCTTCTAATGCAAGTGTGCCACACGAACTCGAGGTTTCACTGTGGTGTCAGTTTAACGGCCGTACGCAGTTGTCCGCCCCTGCAATAGTTGCGGCCTCGCGCCATGCACGCAAATCGGTCTGGCCAAGTAACGTAAAGGCGACGGACATTCTGCCCTGTCCTACCAAATAGGAACGCTGTGCGACCCACTTTGGGATGACGCGCCCGGAGCCATGCACCCATCGGTGAGGCCACGGTTTGGTGCACGATTCAACCAGGGTCGGTGCCAGCATAGCTTCCTGTGCATGGATAGCATTCATCCAAGCATGAGGCTGTCAAGCTTTAAGTCCCTCGGCGTCAGGTTCGGCCTCATCTATATTTTCTCTCTTTTTCGAATTTGCCACTATGCGGTCGTCGTTTGACTCTGCCCTTGCATCGCTCTTCTTCGCCGCGTCGGTCGCCCTCTTGATATGGACCGCTGTCGCCCATGGCGCCCGTGAGTTGCATGCGTCGCCACTCATAATACGTAGTGTTGTGGCTCAAGCCGAATGCAGCCATCAGCACCGACGGTGTTCGTGATGCTGTTGACGTTGGTACGTCTGCCACTTCAGAGACAATCAGTGCATCTGAAGAACTGTGGCAACAGACGGCTTCTCAACCTTGTTTAACATACAAGTGGATGACGTGTACGAGACGACCAGTGATTCCGAACGTGTGTACTCTCCCTCATCATCGGGAGAGATTCGTGACCCAGGCTGGATTGTAGCGAAATGGGAGGATGCACTACCACTTCACAATGGTGATTGGTCCAAACGGCTGTATGTGCCTGATGATGGTATGCACTTCGTGGCACGCAAGTGGCGTCCAAACTCATGCTATTGGGTGACCACAGCAATCGAGCGCAATCGTGGCGGGGAAGGCGAATACCCCCCGATTGACAGTGTGACAAGTGAGTGGCGTTTTTCGCGAAGTTAACTCCCAACTCACGGAGATTTATACCACAGGGGATCCGGTAGACGACGATGTCCCTCAAGTGGATGCAGAGTTGATCGACACGTGGTATACTTTAGCCGAGTGAGTAGCAGGCTACTCCTCGTGAAAGCATTGATTTCCCGTCCACCTTCCTTTCACTTCTCTTATGAGGGACCACGTGCGTACTTTGCGCCTTCCTTACATACCAGGTAGAGCTGGACACCACCAATCCGGTCGCCGATCCCGCCGAAGTTACCCATTCTCTTACCTTAGTAATATAATAACAATATCTACTAGTCTTGCTTTGTGTCTCGAATTGGTCTCGGCTCCGTCTCTGGAATGCATTGATTTGTGGAGTCAACCAGAGTCAACGCAACGTGCAGAGTTCAGAAGCCGCGTAAGGTAGTGATCAGAAAATCGACGTTCGTCTTCTCGACGCTTATATAACAGCTGAACTTCAACTCTGAGTCGTTGATTTTCGACCAGTACATGAACCATCACTCTCTCGGTTGGGCCGAGTGCTCTTGTCTTGCTCGCCTCATAATTTCCATGTTTATGTCTTCCAAACTTTGGAAAATCGTACCAGCGGGGTGGCGTCGTCCGAGTCGAAATTGATGTCTATCGCATACAAGTACTGCAGGCGAGACCTCGCGGATTCCGTTGTTCCTATAGTCGGATCATACGTGCCAATGGTGAGAATCTGATCATTGAAAGCACATGTTTGTCTAATGCGGTTCTCCACATCTGTCAGCCGAAAGTTGGACGAACCATGGTCCGACCCCTCCAAAAGCGGGATAGTCCCAACCTTGACGACACGTCAGCCAATCAAAAGTCGCAAAAGCTGCTAAAGACTCACAGAAAACGTTACGTGAAAAGTACTGCTTAACAGATGCATGTTTGAAGGAAAGATCTTCAGTAACACAATGCGGCAGTGCTGATTATTAATTATTTGAGACTCACTTTCCGTTTAAGAAGCGAGATTTGCAAGATATTTCCCCTGCATTCGTAAATACGCGACCTGTCGAGTCACCATGTCAAACACAAAGTAGGACGACCACTGGTCAATCGGCGCCCGGCAGTGGGGCTATCACCCCCTCGAAGTTCGGCCGGGGCCTGACAAATCATGATTTCCATGGCCTCAGTGACAGGTGACCTCGACGCAGCTGACGCAACCTCACCTGCAGCTGGCCGAGACGTGAATGCGGCCATTGCTCCACGTTGATATCACTGGCGGGAGGAATAGAAAGCGAGTATTTGCGTATGTAAATTCTCTAGCCTGCAGGGTAGTGTGGCCGTATTTCCTGCGGAGAAAAAGCTCACTTACTTAAGTCAAGTAAGGAGCACCAACAAAATCTCACCCCCGTACTTGCGGAAGCGACACGTTCCCTAGTCACCCACGGTGAACCAGAGATGCCGATGGGCAATATCGCGAAGCGGTGCATTTTCACGGTGAATGTATCATGACCATTATCAAGTGAGCGCAGACATCACGATATTCGCCTTTGATTGTTTAGGGCCCCTATACGCAGAAGATCTGATCAGACATCCAAGTCGTTGTGTCACGCATATTACCAATGATCGGAGAGCTTGAATTCACCGTGCTTAGTGATGCTTGCGCTTTATTTCTCATATCAACCACACTTCGTAATAGATTTATTGTAAGCAAGTCTCCTAGGCTAATAAATATCCCTCGTGTCCAGAATTCTCTTCTCTCAACCCAATGACTTACCCCACCCGCAAGATTGGTACGGACAATGTTTCCGCTATCGGATTCGGCCTCATGGGCATCTCTGCTTACTATGGCGAAACCGAATCAGACGATGAAAGATTCAAGGTAGGCTTTCACCACCGGGTATTTCACTACATGGGTCATCACGCTGAGTGTGATTTCAGGTCCTGGATGCTGCTTTTCAGAACGGTTGCACGTTTTGGGACACTGCCAACATCTACGGCGATAGCGAGGAGCTGATCGGAAAATGGTTCGCACTCCAAGTTACTCACGGCTCGACGTCTCTTCCCACTCACTCAACCAAACCCGATATCAGGTTCAAGAGGACTGGTAAACGCGACCAGATCTTTCTTGCTACCAAGTTTGGTATCGTCCGTGACAGGCCGTCGGGTGTAAACGGAACTGCCAAAAGTGTGCAAGAATCCTTCGACCGATCTCTCCAGCGCTTGGGGGTGTCATATGTGGATCTTTACTACCTTCATCGGTACGTCCGTTGCCTGTTGGTCACAACAAAACGCTCAAAATATGGGTACACAGCCCTGATCCCGAGGTGCCTATCGAAGTAAGTCACGAAGTACAGGGTCGGCTAAATTACACTTGAACCGCTCATTTATCGTTGCTTGTAGGTGACGGTCGGTGCAATGGCTAAGCTCGTCGAGTAAGGATGAACAGTGCCCTGGAGTTTCGGTGTCGATATTCTCACCTCTGTGCACATACAGGCAAAAGAAGGTCAAATACCTGGGCCTCTCGGAATGCAGCGCCAATACTTTGCGACGTGCGAGCGCCATTCACCCGATTTCTGCGGTTCAACTTGAGTATTCACCTTTCGAGCTTACCCTCGAGCAGAACGGCGTTTTGAAGACCGCGAGAGAGCTTGGCATCAAGATAATTGCTTATTCACCACTTGGAAGAGGCTTGTTGACTGGCAGATATGTGAGTGTTCTTGAAAGATGAAAATGTTACGAGATAGCTACCCTGGTACCAAAACGTGGATGAATACTAATCGAAGTTCTACAGAAATCTCCTGATGATTTCGAGGAAGGGGATTTCAGGCGGATGGTCCCAAGGTCAGTTCTATCCTGGGATGACTGGGGAATTCAGTCAGGAACGGATTCCGCTTCACCTTGGTGATCAGGTATTCCAAGGAGAATTTCCCCAAGATATTGAAGCTGGTGAAAGAACTCGAGGACGTTGGGAAATCGCACAACGCTACCGCGGGACAAGTGGCGCTCGCATGGCTCCTTGCCCAAGGGGAAGACGTCATTCCTATTCCTGGAACCAAGAAAATCAAGGCGCGTCGGAAATACTTGCGTTGTCCTCAGGTCCTGATTGAAACGTATATGAGCAGTATCTTGAGGAGAATTTGGCGGCTGCTCGCGTTACACTCTCTCCTGAAGAAGTCCACACAGTCCGGGCAGTCGCCGAGGAAGGTGTATTTGATGGTGATCGGTATCCCACCCAGTTGATGTCTTTGTTATTTGGTGACACCCCTGCATACAACGGGGCCTAAATAGACCCAAAAGCGGACGAGACAATGTCTCCATTGATTGTGCATGTGTCAATGGTCAATTGTTGGAAAGCAGCTGTAAGAATGAAGCTCAGGTGGATAAAGGCCCTGCCTGCCTGTTATTTAAAGTGCTCACACCACATCATTGGAGAGAAGCAGGTATATTTTTTCACAATTTTTGATCAAGAAATTTTGAACAATGTTTGGTGCGAAGACAGAACTAGTATAGTACACGGGACAATAAAGGTTCGTTCTGTAGGAGAGACTCGGCACGGGTGTGTGGGGACATGAGTCAAGTAACGATGCAGAACGATGATGGTCTACATGACGAATGACCCTCAACGCCAGTAGTTTGCGTCTGTCTCGGACTCGGAGGCAGTCTAAATTACGACAAATCATCGTTCCATGCTGAATCGACAAAGGAGTGAGATGACCTACAGTGCGTTTGTAAATAGCGGCAGCGTCGCCCCCGATATCTCTTCCCTCAAGAGCAGGCTGAAATTACGACAGATGATCGTTCCGTGCTGAATCGACAAAGGAATGAGATAACCTACAGCACGTTTGTAATCAGCAGCCGAGCCGCTATCGCGGCCTTGAAGACCAGCCTGCCCGGGAGACGTATTCAGTAAACAACCATTTTACACGAGCGGGCCAACATACAACATGGCTGTCGAGAACGGGCATCGCGCACGCAAAGGATACCGCAGCGAGGACGACGAGGCTCTTGATGAAGTGCATGGCGCGATGAGGTAGTAGATTCACGAGGTGGGCTGAAGTGTCGTGTGTGGAAGAACAGGTTGTTGAGCACTTTGCCAGCTCTCGTGCGCGTTATATACCTCTGCCCGGGCCGTCCCGCCTGCGTTGGTGTCAAGCTCACGTGGGAGAAAAACCAGCTCTGATTGTCAAATCGTGCTGGTCCGACCAACCGGGTAGAAGAGACATGATCCGATGCGCTGGCTTGGCTGATACAGGGACCTCGTCCTATCGCTCGTCAGACTTGAACGACTACCCCCTTTTCAAATCTGCCCCCGATGGTAGCGCCTGGTCACTTGCCAATTGTGTTAGCCACTGATGTCCTTCTTGCGAAGTCAGATGATGAATGGAATGAGCGGCCCGGGGAAATTTACCGAGCAACCCCGCCTGTCCGAGCTTGATCTACTTGGCGATCTGCTTGACGACCAGAGTAATTTTAAAGAGGGGTGGCCTGCAGGCTAAGGTACAAGATAAGCCGAGCAGTAGGCGAATCTTTTGTGCAAGTGGGAGGGGCCTCGAAGTGGACCAGGGAAGCGCATCAACGGAAGTTGCTGCCCTCGCTCGGTGCTGAGCGGAACGGGCTTTCTGCACAACGGGGACACCCTAGGAGTGCACGGAGCCTCACACCCCATTCGCATAGGGCGTACGTAGTTCCCTCGGACAGAGGAAGGCATCCGATAGGGCCCGAGGCTCGTGGTGACCCGTCATGTAGGACCCGACGTATCGGTTGCTAGGTATCAATAATGCTTGTCAAAAAGAAAAAAAGAAAAAAAAAAAGGGGGGGAACCGTCAACTCGATGGGTCAGGTGAGTTCAGGTTCTGGAGTGGAATAATCTCGGTTCTAGATCTTACAGCACTGCGCGCGTGATGGGGCATGTGGAAGCCGCTTTCTTAAACGGCAACAGGCAGCGCGTCGGGAATGGATATGACCTCCCTATAACGTCGGGGACGAGACTAAGCTTCGACATGTGCTTGAGTGATTTCTTCGCTCGCGAATCTGAGTCCAATCGTCCCGGAGTTGATGTCGTCGCGCGATACGAACAATTAGGGGAAACGAAACGCGAGGTGGGCAAGCGAGGCTACCACACCCAGGAACGAGCGGACGGGGCAGCAACCATATCTATGGTCACGGCCTTGGCGAGAAGCATAATCGTTCCCGACATTTCAAGTCACACTCACCAGTCATGTCACTACATGACGTTGAGAAGTGCGGCGCAAGCAACAATTGAAAAATATACATGTTTGTATGCTTCAAGCTCCTCGGAGCCACGGGTCTATTGATCTATCGGAATGGCACAAGACACCTTGGGTTGATAGGATATTGGCAACAAAGGTTGACAAGCATGCGTAAGAGTTTTGTCTTGAGCGAATGAATTGCCGAGGCAGCATCGAGAGCTTATCTCAAACAGGCGTGGATTACATAAGAAAAGGAGCAAGGCCTGGAGCGTGTCACGTGTGCTTTGCGTCTTGCCTCTGAAGAGTTCGAGAGCAGCTGACAGTCCGCATTCAGCAATTCAATCATCCGGCAGCCTCAGGGTCAATCGCATCACCATCACCGGAGCCCACCCAACACGCCTGGGTTAAACTTGTATCTAGAGAATCACACTTCCAGCTTCCTCCAGCTTCACCCCCGTTTCGCGTCATCCAGCCAGTATCAACGCGCGAAGGCGCAAATACGGAGTTAGACTGTCGTGGAACGCACGTACGACGACTTTGGTCAAGGGCGTAGGTTATCTCTCTCGTTCACTCGCCATTCAGAATTGGAGCATGGTTGTTCGAGACCGGTCGTCTTGTGTCCCGATACCCACAGATGTCAGAGATGTGGAGTTGGACTGTGAGGGAATGCACGTACCCCGGCGCGCGGAGTTGGTCGGGAAGCCTGTCTTCTCTCTTACTGGGCAGAGGTTCGGTGTCGGTGAGTTGTCGTTAGAGAGTGACGATTTTTTGTTCTAATGTGTGCGGGTACCAAAGGATTGGGGTTGGGACGGACATGAGCACCCACGAAATGCCTGAATCGTGCGTTCGGAATCACACGTCTCCGTATGTTAGATAGCCATGAACCAGACGGAATGAGGATGGTCGAGACTGAGGAAGCATTAGAGGCCATTTCACGGGTGTCATCCGGTGACAGTGGATGTCGCCATCGCCAGACAGCGCGAAGGGCTGTTTGCTGTCACTCGCCCACTGGCAGACGAGTCAGCGCTACTCTGCTCAAGTTGACTTAAATCGGAATATCATAGAGGAAGCCTGCCAGCCGCCAGCCGCACTGTCTATCACTTGTCTATCCTGCAAAAATGCCGGGTTCCCGTTTCAGTGTGAGCAGAAGTCGAGAAATCCCAAACGAGTCAACTTGTCTAAGGCACGGGCATAGCCACAGCCCGATGTAACTTGCCCGGTGACCATTCCCAGTGTCTTCAAACACAGCTCAGTGCCTGGCAGTCTTTTTCCTTCCTGGGCACCCCGAGCACGCCAGTGAGCACCCTGTGGCCACCCTGTGGCAGACCTCCGAGCCATCGTGATGTGGTCCCATCCACCCTGGTAGCTCACCCCTTGCCCAGGCCTCACTCTGTTTGAGCTGTCACCTCCGCTCACCTCGCCCTGCGTCCACCCTCACACCCTGCCGCAACGATGTCCAAAGACAGTATACGACACGGTCACGATTCGGGTCCGTTCCGCCGAAGCTGTGTCCCTGGAGCTCCTCGTTGTTCTTCCCTCTGACGGCCCCTGACTTCAATGCTGTCCCAGGACACTGCCGTGCAACAAACTTCCATTGCTGTTCCTGTCTCCTCCCCGTCCCCTACGTACCAGATCCAAAGCTTCATCGCTTGGGACTGCTTTCTGTTGACCAAGAATACCTTCTTGGGGTGCAAGGTTCCTGGCACTGTCCTCATCATCAGCTTACTTTCAACCATTTAGTTTTCGTCACCTCCGATCTGTTACTGACAGAAAGCCTGGTTCTGGTTTCCCTTAGAGCAGACGTTTTTGCTGTCCTCAATGTCGTTCAGCGATTACTCTGCCTACCAACACTCTAGTTTGATGTTTCGAGCGTAGTATTTAGGAATACATGTGAGATGGGCACGAGAAATGTGGAACGAAGACGTCCGCTCCCGGTACGCCGCCAACAGGGGTTTTCCTGTCGACTGTGTTCTGGGCGCCTTCGTTCTCCGATATGCACTCAGCCCATCCTTGTTCTGACTACTCTGATAGTATGATCCCCAGCAAATGTGCACCGAGTTGTATCGTGGTCCCCGCATATACCCCAATTAGAGACGATTGACGTGCATCGTCTTGGCGTGAGCGCTGCCCAGTAACCTTTCGTCGCCCCTGGCTGCCGATTGGTATCTGAACGCATTAGAGCAATCGAGCTGTTGTCGCATCTGTACGCATCGTCCGCGACCCCCGTGCTGGCAAGGTGCACGAGCGCGAGGTGACATACACACGTGAGTCCTGTTGCTGCGCCACATACATAGCGCCACGCGCTGTCTTGTGAACAATGAAGCTGTGTCGATATGTGGACTCACTCGATCGCGTCTGCCAGGAACATGCATCATTATCGCCATGGTTGTCGCGACGAACAAGCACACAGCCGTCAGATAGTGCATGGCCCTCCCTCGGACTTACTGTAAACTGGCGGACGCACCCGATAGGCAGAAATCGCCAGAGATGGGTGAGAATGGTCGGGTGAGTAAAAGTATGCCACGCGAGTTCTGATTTCATTCCCACCCCAAGCGACACGTCGCACCGTCGCGACGGCGAACAACAGTAAACACGGCGGGGCGTGAGAATAGGAAAGGGAGGCACCTCGAACGGCGTCTTGCATACCTGATGTTCCCGGCGCGTTCCTCTCTTGATGGGCAACGGTCCTACCGTTTGAGAAACACACCGCAGAGCCGAAGCATTTGAAGAACCTACGACCACGTGCAAGATCCCGCGAATAGCGGGATCGGTGCCATGCCTTAGATTGACATCGCCAAAAATGGTGAGACTTTTTCATCAGGACTCTGATGCGACTGGCAACCACTGGGTGTGGTCTGATGAAGGCAGCCTCATCCACGGGGTGGCTTGGCGCCGTGCCCGGAGGGAATCCAGATTTCTTGCCGAGGGATATTAGGAGGGGTGCGAGGAGGGGGAGAAGTTCAAAGATGGCAGAAGTCGAGAAGGAGGACGCGCATGCCAGGCACGTTCTGTGAGGTGACTTATGTAAGCCGCTGTGAAACAAGCACGATGTAAGCTTGTTCGACTTGCCGATAGTACAACGTCCAGCATTCCTCCTCATTCCCCCGTTCCCCGAGGCCCGCCGATGGAGCCTTTGGCATGCTGCACCGTCTTTTCTTCTCACACCTCACAGTAGAGGCTCGTTCATGCACTGTCCCGTCCGCTTGGCGTTTCCACCTATCTACGGCTTCCACACAAATTAACGAAAAGCATGCCAGAGGAGCGAAAACTAGAACTCGACGGACTGCTACTTGCCGGTTCTTTCGCTTAAATGCGCATGGGCGACATCACGCCCCGTTTGACAAGGCGATGGGCAACGACTGGCTTAAGAGTGGCCACTTGGGAACAGAAGTGTTGTCGTTTCTTTTTATGGTAAACCATCAAGTAACTCGCATATTTGTACGTTCTCCAGCTAATCAGAGCTCGAGAACTGTAGCTAGAACTCAACAGAAAACGTTGCGTTGCTAGCTTGTTCGATGGATGTATACTTGAAGTTCCTACCTATTCTGTTTCATTACCCGCGCTCGTGCCTGCCCGTGACAACCTTCCCGTGGTTTAACCCCTCGGTGATGTGGCACCCAACCGTTGGCAACGGGTTAACGCAATGCCTGGCACTACGGAAGCAACTGAGGGGGATACTTATCATAATTGAAGGCGTCCAGCTAAGTCGATATGATCCCCCGATCTGATGAGAATGATGCGGGTTCTTCCATCTTTTTTTTTTTTTTTTTTGCTGTTAGACGATAATTACCACTCTTGATCTTTGTGTAGCGCCGACCACGCAAACTGGCGTTTGTGAGCCAAATCCTAAAGTTTACAATTGTCGAAAACATTACGTGACGTTCTGCGTGAGCATCCCATGAGCGGTCTCTCGGCTTGTCTGCAGATGGTTCGGCCCTGGCGGTTTCCTCCACTTCGGACAAGAATGTAAACCATTCCCAAGCAGCAACCCGCCAAGAGCTTACCCGCAATCCAGACGACTCGTGTACTGACAGGGGCAGTAAGAGCCCTGTAAACGTTCCGTAAGTTACGCGGCACAAACGCTCGTTGTAGCTGATCTGCATAACAACCTGGGATTCGCAGTTGAGGGAAATTTCAAACGCAGCACAGGAAGGGGGTATGATAACCCGGCTCGTGAGCGGGTATCTCGATAATTGCCCGTCAACTACTCTCTAATACCGCCTTAGAGGTCGCCTCCAGCTCTTTCTCGGAAAAGGGGCTCTGCGGGTGGGAACGAAGAAGGGTCTGCTACGGAATTGTAATTTTCCGCGGGTCTCATCGTATACCATCTCCGCAGTCGAGTTCCAAGGCAAGAACGCCTTCAGATACGTTTGGTTCCAATGTGTTCCCAGGATGGGAAAACATTTTTGTGACCAGCCGCATCACGCCCCTCCTGCCGCCGGACGCATTAGTATATACATCAAGATGGCGGTAGAGGCAGTGTGGTACCTGTGAATCTCCACATTTTTTTTTTTAGTTCAGAGAGAGGTCCGAAGATTGTTCTCTCCCTTACTCGTTACAAGCGTGGGCCCATATGGCGGTGACTACTTATACATAGGTGAAGAACCCTGGTGATCCAGTACCAGTGCTGCCTGTCCTCTGCCCTTCCCATGCCGCTACATCGACGGAAAGGTATCATCATTCCACTCTGTGTAACACCAGCCTACTAATAACGCTTAGAAGGCTACGTCTTTCTCGTCCTACTTGCATTATTCCCGTGTTCTTCGGATGCGGTGAATTTCTCACAGTGCCTAATAGCTGTGACAAATTGCGCTTTGTACCCAGATGATTGGAACTGTACTCTGAATTTCAACATTTCGAATACGACCGCCGTTTCGATCCTACGAACAAGCGATGGATATAATGTTTCAACTGGTTCTGATATATTGGATACAGCCACCTCTCTTTCGTATTACGGTTGTCACACGTATTGTGGAGAAGAAGATGAGCAATTCAACTGGACTGTATTCTCACAGGAGTATTCTGCATGGCTGCTGCCGTATCTTGCTCTTCTCTCGCAGCTCCCTTTTGGCGCTCGGCGCAGGACAGACAATCTCATGTCCGCAATCTTAACCCTCGGCTCGCCCACCCTCGCCGGCTACTCATTGTATATCACCCTCCTCAATTCACGATGGCTCAACGACCAACTCTTCTCAGGCATTGACTACCCAAGTGTCGCAGTCCGCCAGTCCGTGGTGCGCGTTTTGAGCAGTCTACAGCAAGTTCCTTTACGTATTCACCCTGGGGAATCTGCTCGATTCGAGTCTCTTGTTGTTCACCCCGATAACGACGCCTGGTGGTTAACGCTTGCAGAGGAACTTGACTACTCACACACATGGTCAATCTCATCAGCCACATCTATCACCTGGGTGGTCGTTGCCTATCTTCTTACCGTTGCCGATTCCCTTTCCAACGTGGCAGACAACATCAACTCTAACGGGATGGGAACTGGTTCGGTGTGGCTTTGGCTACTACCAATTGTTGTAGGCTGGCTGGTTTTGTCTCCAAAGTGCGACTACGATCGCGTGCACGACGCATTTGACAAGGCGAACAGACAAGTGTTCGTAGCAGACAGTCGGGATCCTGACGCGCCTCCAACCGTTGTCACCTCAAACTTTGGCATGACTATCCGCCCCAGCCCAAGATGGAAGTTATTTGGTAGCAACATCAGTTCCCCAGACGAATCCCGAATGCCCCCTGTATTCAACTATGCAAGAACATTATCTTGGTCTCGAACGGCCTACATGACCTCCCTGTTCTACCAAGCTGCCTGGATGAAATCAAATGATCGAGTAGGCGTCAACGGTGAACCCATTCCGGGAAATGTGGGTAGCGATGTTCCCCGAGAAAGTAGGCTGGGGAATGGTGATCAGATTATTGGTTACTGTCAGCCCAATCATCACCAATGGCCCAGTTCCTATGTTCTTTGGCCCAGAGGCGTGTTTTTTAACATGGTTGTGGCATCCCTTATGTCGCTGCAACTGCAATGGGGGACAACAATGTCAGGGTTTCTTGTAGCCTTGTCCACCCCTACCACCGTAAGTAGTTTCGTATGCAACGACATCCCAGTGGCTGAACCTGTGCCTCCCAGGGGCTTGGCTGTCGTTCCTTTGCATACCTGTTATATGGCATATTATCCACCCTGGTGTGGATAGTGCTCGTACTATCCAGTGCACTTGGCTACTACGCAGATCATTTAAACGATCTTGCTTCTTGCCCAGGAAATGAGGGCCAATGCACAACTTCCACATTCTCAGGGCCTCAGGAACCCACGAAAGCCTTCCACATTAAAGGCGACCGTCCTGCCAGTGGATCCTCGAGGGACGTTGCTATACCACTGCAGGAAATTCAAGTCCTTGAGGTTACCGAAGCGGAAGAGGGTATGAACTATCTGTCATCCAGCACTGATATCGACCAATCTGCGAGTATTACCACGGCCATGCGCAATTACGCAAGACGAATACATGCTCTTGCAGATATGCTGAGGTGGACGGGAAAATCACTTGCCATTCTCAATGCAGTCGGGATCATCGCCAATTCGGTATTTCAATATGCAGGGGTGTATGATAATTGCTATTGTGATTCGAGCGTTTTAGGCTGGGGCAAAAGTCGTGCATTCAACGTCATCAATCCTCATCAGAGTGACTTAAATTTGGCGACTAATGTTTGGAAGGGTGCCTTGGCGCTTGCTTTGACTTCCTGTGCATTTTTTGTTGGCACGATTTATCTCGCCCGGGACTCCTTGCCTTCCTAGATTATCTTGATATTTAGGAACTTCCCGTTTTACTATCTACAAAGGCTGGACGATTTAGCAGATTGATGTCGCTTCCGCCTCTATTTGCACGATATTGGTTTATGTAACAGTGGTACGAGATTTCCCATCCGCAATTTATTGATATGCTCTCTAAGTTCCGAGTCGTATGGCGGGATAGTATGGCGGGATAGGTGCACATTTATTCCGGCCACATTTTTGACCACCGCAGTGCCATAATTTGGCACTGTGGGCCACGAAAATACCAACTGGACCGCGAAAACACTGATTAGGCCACGAAAATATAGGCTTAGACCACAAAAATACCGATCGGACCGCATAAATACTGATCGAACCGCGGAAATACTGATCAGACCGCGAAAATACCACAAAGATGCCAATGCTCACAAGTATTGTGCCTGTAACCTATGAAACATGTACATTTACACCTGGTGGATGTAGATCATCAGCAAATCATACCACTTCTGTGCAGTACTGTGCAGTGTCCTACAGTAGTCACAAATACTACAGAAAGGTCCCTATATGTGCAGTCAACTACAGTGCCCAAATGGTCTGTGTGGTTCTGTACAG